>JAPEVC010000288.1:0-40444 GCA_027946555.1 Gnomoniopsis sp. IMI 355080 | reverse complement strand
GGCGTTGGGGGCGTTTCACGTTGGGATTTTTGTTTAGTCATGGCCCGTCAGTAAAGCCTGTAGAATACCCCTGAAAGTCATTGGTCTTCATTGTGTCTAATATGGTACAGTGTGACGTGATGCACCGCGTGAAGGGCAGTCCGAAGCAGCAAGCCTGTGTACGACATGCCACCCTCCCATCTAAGCCCTAGTCTTGACCTCCAGCAGTATCTCTTCCCCTCCAAGCGAGTACGAGTCCGATAGGCCCCAGCAGATTAAGAGATGTCCATCTTATCGTCACCCTTGTCGCCATCCTTCTTGTTGTCACCGTTTGAGGAACCACCGCCATTTCCGCTCGGCTCACCATTCTTGTCCAATAGTGGCTTCGACGACTCGTCCTCTTCCTTGACAGAGTCCAACGGGGTTGTGTCGGTTTGCGTAGCCTCCTCGCGTGCCTGCCTGTCCCGTCGTGCCTGCTCCTCCTCCATGGACATGCGCAGAGCCAGCGCAAGCTCCGGGTCGTTGTTGGGATCGAAACCGAACTCGCCAAAGTCGCCACCGGCCTCCCCGCCCGCACCGGCGCCACCTGCAGCATTCTCGCCCTGCAATATGGGTGTCCTCTTCAGCTGATCAGACAGCAGACCCACGCCTGCAGGGATGGTCACCAGGTGTGAACCCTCGCCAGACTTGACGGTCTCGTTGAATTTGACAAGTTTCTGGTGCGTCTCGCTGCCCTCCGCCTCGCCAAACAGAATGAAGTCGACCGATGTGCTGGCTTTCTTGAGCTTCTTGGCGAGGACGTCAAGGGACTTGTCGCTGTCGGTAACGGGGGAGCAGACGAAGGCCACAATGCGCTGTCGCTGGGTCTTGTTTTGTCGGTGCTTCAAGGCAAGCTGTACGTTGACATGTTCTTGTTAGCTTGCGCCATCTAGTGCTAGGTTGTAGGGGAGGAGGGGAGGGAAATAGGAAGCGCTTACACTAGCAACTTGAATCCCCGTAGCTAGGTTCAACTCGCCGCCAATCTTCTTCTGTGTTCGATGCAGACCATCCAGAATTCGACCTTGTTCTGTGGTCAGTGTGCTGAGTACTTCGGGCGCGTTGCCGCTCATGCTCATGAGGCCGACTGAAGATTCCGGGTTGCCGCTGATGACGGAGGTGAAGACCTCGTAGACAGCATCCCGCTGCGCTCCGAAACGGGTAGGTGTGTAGTCTCCGTTGCGACTGCTCTCGCTATTGTCGACAACGATTATCACTGCTTCGAGCACCATCTTGGCTGTTTGTTCGGCGAAGATGACGCCGGACGGGAGAGGTTCGGAAGAGGAGTGTCTGGAGGAAAAGGATTTGAAAGGTGCTAGTTGATAGAAAGCAGGTCGACCTGATGCAAGCACAGGACTTTGAAGAGGCGTATGCAAATGGCGGCGTGCGGAAGTTGATCGAGTATGGATTGAGGTTAGAGTTGCAAGCTCCAGGCTATTCGTCAGTCAGTTCAGCCTGGCGAGCCGCAGGCCCGTCTCCGTCACAGGCGGCCGGGGCTGGCAGTTGCTGACACAGCATCCCTGCCGTTCGACGACCCCTGCAAGCCCAGACGTCGTTGCTAAGGCGCTGAGCTGATTCTTGTTTACATTTACCGTAGTGTCTCTGACTGGGACGTCTCGAAATTCCAAAGCCCACCAAGTGCTATCCCAACATCCAACCCTACCAGTGGTCATATTGCGATTCACCAGCCTCGAATTTGCGTTGAAGTGCGTCGAAGCTTCAAGTTATTACTACAATGGCGTCGCCTCGAGGAACAAAGAGGAAGTCGGACGAAACGGCCGACCACGTCAGGGACGCGCCGGACCTGGCGTCGCAGACAGTCGCGACCAAAGCAGGCAACTCTGCCGGGCAAAGCAGTCCTCGGAAGAAGCAGAAGACAGGCTTAACACTAGGGCAGAAGGAGGCACTCATTGACAACCTTCAACTTGAAAGTATGTGGTCACAATTTACAAGACGCCTTGTGGAGGCGCAGCCTCATTTAACGCGTCTATAGTCACCGAGCGCGCCCGGAAACTACGAGCGCAATACAATCTTCAGGCACAAGGTCTTCGAACGCGTATAGAAATACGCGTCAATCGCATTCCCATGGCGCTACGAAAGGCCAAGATGGGAGAGCTGGCGGACAGATACGTGAACGGTCAACACCCCCAGCAAGTCAGGCCTACGCCTTCGCATTCAAAAGCGCACTCTACTCGCCCACAAGTCCCGCAGAAAGAAGACCTTTTGGTGCGTGTAGAGTCTTCTACGTCCACCAGCTCTTATGCGACAACTTCCTCTCGGCCCGGACCAGGCAGACCGCCCAAGAGAACTAGGTTGGCTCTCCCTTGAAAAGTGCTGTTCCTAAAAATTATAGGCTTACTAACATGCTCAGTAACGAGATTTCGGGCAACAGCAAGAAGGGCGGCGAGGCAGGAGACTTGGAGGTACCGAAGAAGAAGCCACGCACCGACGCCAATATGGATAAGGCGTCCAAGGTCCTCTCCCCAGCGTCCAACAACATCCAGGCCATCTCGCGACCTACACCCGGCGGCAAGCCACCCAATTTACGCCCCACTCCGGCAGCCGAGAACACGCTTGGGCTTTCGAAGTCGCCCACGAAACAAAGTAGTGTATCTAACCTGTTTGGTAGCTGGGCAGAGAAGGCGCGGTCCCCCAAGAAGAACGGCGCGGCTGCGTCGTCATCGACGACCGCGAGCTCAGCTACTGTTACGAGAGGAAGGCAAGTCGGCACGTCGTCTGCTACGGGCGTCACCAAGACTGCAGCGGCTAAGACTCAGCGGAGAGTTAGTGACATTAGTGAGACTAGCGAAAGCGGCACGTCTACAGTGGGCACCAAGGGGGCGGAGAAAAAGGCTGTGCCTGCAAAAAAGACGGGAGGGGTGATGGGAAGCATCAGGAGAGGTGTTGCTGGTGCTACGGCGAAGAAGGCTGCAGTCAAGAAGGCAGCTCCGGCATCGACAGCTACTGGAAGGGTCCTTAGGAATAGGCATCCATGAGGATGGCGTCGTAAGGAAACTCTGCTTGTGACGCACTTCCAGGGAAAGTGGCTTCTAAATGGACGAGGGAGGGGTTCAAGAGAACCTCGTGTTCGGGTGTAGATGTTGTCTAGGGGACGCATCTCTGTGTCAATCCTGCCAGCATTGCTTGCGGCATTACGGCGTTCGGGTTGCATTTTGAGGGTTGATAGTACACGAATGCAAAGCATCAAGCAAAAGTGTGTCTTTTCGCAGGGTAGCATACTTGTGCATCTGATCAATCCATGGTATATTCGCCTTGGTAACTTAAGCAGCAGCTTCTCCAAACACCCAATTTGTCTAGCCACCACCCTCGGCCTTCTTCTTCTTCTTATCATCCACAAACTCAATGTTGTCCTCGGGTATCTGCTTGTACTTCTCGAGCAAGAACTCCTCGATTTCATCACTAACGTCGCCCTGCACGACAATCTCCTCGCCGCCTGAGGGGACCTTTGTGACACTCGAACCCGTAGCGAACTTCTTACCAAACTCCTTGGCGACCTTCTTGAGGTCCAAGTCGAAGGCCTCGAGCCCGGAGACGGCGGTCACATACTTGCGTTTGTTCCGCTCAATTCGCTTGATGACCACTGTCGAGGTTGCGCGTAGATCGGCGATCTTTTGTTCGGCGGCTTCAGCCTTTGCTGCCTTTTTCGCGGAATCTTTCTCGGCACGTTTCTGGGCCTCGACGGAGAGGTTCGCAGTGGAGGCAGCGAGCGCTTCTGTGATGGGCATTATGTCTGTCAATGGGTCTGGCGGGCTTTGGAAGAGAAGAGAGTGTGGCCGTACCGGGTGACCATATTGTCTCGTACATGTCCGGGTGGTGTTTTTGGAGCCAGTCCTGGCATTTCTTCACTGTGCCTCCATATTCGCAGTACTGTTGGACTCTGGTTAGCTGAGAATCCATGGGACGCGTCGACACGAGTGCCTACCTCTGGAGGGAGAGTGCATGCTGTGAAATCCACTTGTTAGCTTCGTGACGGAGGGGCAGCAGCACCATGGCAGAATTGGCAAAGCAAAAACAACTTACCACCGCAATACAGCACTGTCTTAGCTTGTGGCTCTGCTGGCGCAGAAGATTCGACGTCAGCCATCACAACGTCTAGGAGAATGGAATTGGAGGTTGTTCCGTGTACGGAAGGTCGAGAGTCACGCGTTGGAAATGCTGCTGCGATTTGACTACAGGAACTACCCCGCCATCGCAAGGTCCATAGTGGGACAAGGACAATAGGACGTCACTCTCGAGTGACAGGGGTTCGGTGGGTAAATATTATGTCAGCTCCACTGTCACCTAATCCCTTCTTACATGGATGCCTTTTGGCACCTAGGTACTTAGGTAGACACTTCCAATCACACAGTTCACCTCACTCCCTAAAATAGTACACAGTGAACACCAATACACGGTCAGATCTTTGAGAAGCTGTGACAGCCTAAAGCATCTGTCGCAATGCATCCTCTCGGTTTCTGTGGCTGTCATCCAATCTTTCCCCCCTACTCCTTGAGCACACCCAAGAACTGTTGCCGGATCAAACCTCGCAGCCGCCAACGATGTGCCCACCAGGAAACACACAGGTCGCTTCATTAATTGTTTTGAGGCACTCACCGTTTTGGTCGACAATTTCACAGAACTTTGTTCAACATCGTTCATCTATCACTGGCCTGATGTTCAGCCGCCTGCTTGGATGACAGCGTCGCCTGCAGATGTTGATATGCTTACGGTTGCAGTGCAAGATCTATATCGAGCCGCCTCGAAACGTTGCATGGGAGCCATGGTCCTCAACCGAATGCAAGAAACATTCGCCTGCTCTTGCATGTAATTTCTTTTCGCCTCGGCGGTCGGATTTACTAATTCGGGGGCTGGTCTTGTCCTACGTGTTCGTCACTGCTCGTCAGCGGCACACTTTCCGTGATGAGCCACGACGGCAGCAATCATACCGTCAGACAGGCCACTTTTGACTTCTCACTGCCCGATCAAAATTTACCCTTTCCCAGCTGGCCGTGCGCCCCATGCTTTTCTACTGGAGACGATGTTCCTGGACGGCCCACGCAAGGTGACATGGGCGAGGCAAGTTAAGCGCCCAACTTGCCGCGCGACCAGCGTCGTCTCCCATCATTGGCCAGTGCCAATGCACCATCTTCGCCGACTTCCAATGGAGCCCAATATTGGCCCCCAAGTTACCGCGCGCCATCCAGTCGAATTTCGCTATCTTCATGTAGCCCCCCTGTCCTCCATCTCATTGGAGAAGAGGAAGAACGCTACAACCCTCCCCGACTCCTGTGAGATGTCGTGGACAGCCGTTAGAACCTGGAAGATGACCTGCAGGCGCATGCATAGGCAGGCCGCTGTGGGGTACCGCCCGGTGAACGGGGCCACTCTCGAGAGTTTGGCCGGTGAAGGCTGTCTGTGCAGGGACCGTGAGGCAAGCCTAGCTGTCCAATGCCAGCCAGTATGCTGCCGACGTGCAGATGAATCACACGTCCCTGCCCGAGTCTGGCTTGGTCCACCGAAGCTCTCTCTGTGTGCACGCCTGTAGCCGCTCGACGGGAACAAATTGTGGGTATGGGTATACGAAGAAATCTAGACTCTCGGCGCGTGTGGAAGGTTCTTCTTCTAATAAGATCAGTTTGACGGCTCTTGTTCCTCCGGAACAGCTTCTCTTTCTCCCATTCTCTTCTCCCCGTTCGACTCTAGAGGGTCTGCGAAAACAGAGGGCTTTCGCCGGACGAAGCATACTATCGTTCAGGTTTTAATCTCCTTGTTCTATTTCTTACTGCAGACGCAGAGCGTCGCAGTCCGTCTTACCGTATCCCAACGTGGTATTCTTTTTTTATCCTAGGATGACCGCAGCAGCTATTCTGGCCACCACACCTGCAAGATAAAGGACCTATACAGAAAATTAACAAAATGGCAGACCTATACATCCTGCCACAAGCTACTTATCAGGAGCCATCTCCGCAGGGTCGGAGACGGCAACGTGAACTTAATACTATAATGGAAGACGACAAGGAGGACGAGGTATCACCGATTCGATCCCCATTCTTGAGGAAAAAGTTTGCCAGAGACAGAAAAGACAGGACGCAAGACCGGGACAAGATTCAAGCTTGGTTAGCACCCCTTGAGCCGGCAGCGAGTGAGGGCGTCCTCACACCTAGGGGCTTTCCTACCCCAAGAGGTCGCCACTTCATGACCGCACCAACACTGCCATCGTCTCCATCATCGGCGTCGTACTCTGGAGAGGAAGATAGCTGGCAAGGGTCGTCGTGCAAGACCGACTCGTGGCAGAGGCAGAGCGTGATGACTGACGTGACTGAGTTCGACGATCTGTACGGGGTATCAGATGCAGAGGTTGAGTCTCCGAGAACGTCCAAGAAAGGGAAACAACACGCCCCCAGAATACCTCCGAAAACACCGCTCAACGACGCCAGAAAAGCCCTACCTCAGCTACAGATTCCACATGACCCTCAACTGACCGGTTCCGAGTGGACAGCGGAACGGAAGGAATTCTTGAAGCACAAGTCACCCGTTCCACCAACACCACCGTCAGCGGTGGCCATGTCTCCAGCAATGTTTTCCTTCATGAAGGCTCAGCATGCGCACTTCATCCCGACCGTTTCTACACCGCCATCCCTCGACGGATCACTCGACGGTAGCCTCACCTCAGAACAGCTGGCTGCAATTTCCGCACCATCTACTCCTGTAATCGCAGGCGAAGATGCTCGTGATAGTGGGGACTGGACAGGAGTACGACTGCAGCCTGGCGCTTTAGAAACTTTACAAGCGCTGTCTGGCCATGATTCCGAGGATGAGATCGAGCAGCACCGTGACCACTTTATCGAGGTACCTCGGGTGCCGATGACAGAATCCAGGCCATCACGACCTCGCCTTCTTACCAGCAACATTTCAAGAGCATCGTTCGTGCTATCTCCAGCCCAACAAAGATCCATGTCCGACCTCACCAAGCTAGATATCCCCTCACCAGGCGGTTTCTTCTTGGGTCTCTCACCACGCACGCGGACCACATGGCACTATGGCATGTCCCCAGCTGAGGATGTTGCCCCTCCCACGTCTACAACAGCTGAGCAGTTTTACCGGACGCCATGGAGCATGGATGATGCTCCGCCCATGCCACCACCTCCGGCACAGAGCCAATGGCCCTTGAGCGGCAACCTACCCAGTTCCCCTGTCGAGCAGGTCGTTGAGATGTCCGGCGCCCTCAAGGAAGAAGAGGTTCTGACAGCAATGCGCGTGCAGTCACCACTCACAGCTATCAAAATCCCACAAACCCCTGCTGCCCTTGATGCCCAACAAATTCTGTCGCCGCAGTCTCCACGAGATGAGCACGCAGTGACCGAGATCATTGTCGACTACGATCCTGAGTACGCCCGCAAGCAAGAAGTGATCACAACCTCCCAAATCGACCGGACTGAGTCGTGGCTCAAGGCACAGTTTGCTTATCTCAGAGGGGTTGGCTTTGAGCCCGCAGAGCCCGCAGCTGATGCTGGCCCCGAGCCAGCTCTGCCCAAGATTGTTGAGGAATTAGAGGCGGAGAATGACGAGGTTGTGCGAGCTCCTACGCCACCCCCAAAGGATGACGAGCAGTTGTCCAAAAACGCCGCACCACTTGTCCGTAAAAAGACCGTTCGCTTCTCGAGCACTCTGACGGTGGAGCCATCATCTGAGCTCAACTTACCAAAATCTCTTCCTTCCAAGCTTCTGAAGCAGGAGTCTGCCTACTACCGCGCCTTCCAGTCCATGACCGTCGCGGCCACACAGGCCGACGTATTTGTTCACCGCATCCCGCGCTTTGAGGCCCTGCAAGCACAGCGCGTGTCCCTTCGCGAGCAGCATCGCGCTCAACTGCTGGGCAAGTACCAGCTGAGCACAGTCCCGCAGTCGGCCAAGAAGCGGATGAGCGCCAACGTTGCACGTGGTGACGACGTAATCTTTGACGATCCAGACAAGCTCCGCGCCGACAAGGAGGCCGAAGCTATCAGCCAGACTGCTGTCGCCAACTGGCACGTTGCTGCTACCAAGATGCTCAACGGCGGGCGGCTTGTCTGCGCCCCTGTACACAAGCGCCTAGCCAGGCTGTCTCTTGCACCCAGTGCTGTTCGCAGCAATCGTCTGCGCATTCTTGATCTTGGTGGCCAGTCTACCTGTGACTGGGCCTGGCACGCCGCCCATCAATACCCTAACGCCAAGGTTTACACCGTGACCACCAAGTCGATTCGCCAGCTGTCCAACTCCAACGTTCGCGGACCGTCCAATCACAGACAAGTCGCCGTCCGCAGCCTTACGTGCCTCCCATTCGCCGACGAGCAGTTCGACCTCGTTTCAGCGCGCGAGCTGCACTCCGTCCTCAAGAACTCGGACGTTGCTGACGCCGAAGACGAGTGGGACGCTACATTGCGTGAGGTCATGCGCGTGCTCAAGCCTGGCGGCTACATTGACTTCAGCGTCATGGACGCCGACATTGTCAACGCAGGGCCGCTCGGCCTCGCCAAGAGCGTCGAGTTCGGCTTCACACTCAAGACGCTTGGCTACGACGCCAGCCCTACCAAGACGTTCTTGCCGCGCCTCGCTCGCGCCGGATTCGAGAACGTGCGCCGCGGCTGGGTGGTGCTTCCTCTCGGGCCCAAGCCCGCCGACAAGCCTGGTCCAGTGCGCTATGGTCCCCACGGCCCTGTTGGCGCGGCGCCCAAGCCGCCCGCTGGAGGCGAGACACTGTGCCTCGACGCCATGGCGACGGCCTCGCTACCCGGCAGCACGGATGGTGCGGCGGCAATCGCGGGACTGGCGGGCACGTGGGCGTGGGAGCGGTGGATCCTGCGTTGCGAGATGGAGAAAGCCGCTGGCGAGATGCACAGCGGGTTCAAGCTGGCGGACACAGTGTCCACTGACGGTGGGGTGCTGCGTGAGGCGAGCAAGAGCCTCGATGGCGTTGCTGCGGTCGTAGAGGAGGGGCGGGCTTGTGGCGCTGGGTTGCGGTTGTTGAAGGGCTATGCGCGCAAGCCAGAGGTTACGGAGTTTGATGAGGTGATGGGAACGATTGATATGTACCTGGCCTTCTAAATGGTGTCTGGATAGGCGGGCTTTTATATGGGATCGGCGACTACGCTGTCCGGTCTTCTTTGTCCCTTTTTTTTTTGTGTTTGTGGTTGAATGTAGTACCATCAAGACGTATCCTCCATCTAGCTTGGCTGGAGTGCAAGGGCCTATATTCAAATATACTGCATGACCCAGCATGTTACCTGCATGTTGGGCTCAATGGCATCTACAAACAGGTGTATATCTAGCTGCAATCATAACCACCCTCAGGCAATTCCCACTGGCAATATGAAGCCCAGAGCAATATGGCACCAGAAACAGTCGCAGCTAGACAAAAGTCTGTCGCGAGCACAGGCGTTGTTACTGTTCTCCAGTACGCGTGTCGACGGCTCTTCTACATCTCCGCCTATCGGCCTGCCGTCGAACTTGGTGTGGCAGACTCCATTCCCTTTCATGTCCACTGAACACGGGCCGATCCAAGTGGGGACAGAGCTTGCGTGGTAAGGCATTCGAGTCCTCAAAGCCATCTTTTGATGCCTCCCTGGACGTTCACATGCGCGATTACCGCCATTGTAATGGGCCTTCTGGATGAATGACAGGCTGCCGTTCACCGACTGCACACCGTGAGCCGCGCTCTCGCCCCTATTGATCAGTCGAAGCTTGGTAAGGGAAGATGCCAAAGGGGCTCGCGACGCTGTTTCTGACCGCTTTTTGCTTCGATATCTGCTATAACACAGACTGGAGACAATTGTCCGGCGCTTTGGAGGTCTGGGCTGTTGTAGCACTACATATAGAAATTCTCTTGCTTGTCTGATCTCCTCGGGACCATGGAGATTGCTGGATTGTTCATGGGAAGGGGAGGAATAGGAAAGGGTGGTCATTCGGGTTTAGTGAAAGATGATGGCACAAACCATCGTTCGAATGTTATACGCTTTCTATACGTAACAAACCTTCACATTGCTGACTGATAGACAACGCTTGGTCCCGGGGGAGCGATTACGCACCCAATCTGGCTTCACTCATCGCTGATATTGTGGCATCCTCACACCAGCCGAGTACGCCCGTGGATATTGGTAAACCCATCCTCGCTAGGAGTACCAGGAGGCACGGTTAGGAATACATTTACTTGTACTATTACAACCCTTCCAAACTCACAAGCAGCAGGCCAGCACAGTTGAAGCATTATCGCATTCATTCTTCCGCCGGCCTCTGCGGGCACGTCGTGGTATCAAGCTATGAACAAGGACCAATCCGCCCGCTCTTTTGCTCGCCTAGGCAATCCGCAACTCCACTCCTCTCTGCACTCGCAATGAGCGAGGTATGGGCAAAGGAACGATTTTCAACTAAAGACCATATTCTTAATAAATACGTTGTAGCGTAATATGCGAGAGTGGTGTCTCCCATATCCGAGAATTGTAACCGAGCCTGCTAGTCCAACACCAAGAGTCCGCTCCGAATCAGAGTGCCGGTGCCAGCCATCTAGTCCAGCGTGATGGGCGCTCCATGGGAGCTACCCGCGCCAGCTCCCGGTGAGCCTGTCGCAATGGATCTAATAGCATCGCTGATGCGCGTCAGCAACGGCTCAATCCCGCCCCCACGAACAGGCGCCGCAGCAGCCTCACCCAGGCCTGTCCAGCCATCGGGTGACATGGCGCTAGTAAAAACGGACCCCAAAGCCGTCTTAAATTCATCAGGTTGTGCTTCATCGCGCGCGTATCTCACCGCCCACCAGTTCTCGCCGTGCCGGTCCATGACCCTGACACTCAGACTCAGCTTGCGAGGAGGCTTGTTAGGGGTCGATGCTGGGAGCTCGAAGCGCATTGCCACCCAGTCGATAGCGCGGGGCACTACATCGAATAGACCCTGACCGTCATTGGAGATTGGGTCCCAGGAGGATTCGATGGACTCGAGCGCCCTGTGCAGTGGAAGGGTTGTTTGGAGCCAGTATGGCAGCTGCTCGAATCCAACAGGTGAGTTGATGAGCTTCTTGAGCATATCTAGAATGCGCAAATGGGGATTGTCGGGCTCGAGACTGAGTATAGTATTGTTTCTCACGAGGTCGAGAGTGACCTTCCAGAGTTTCTGATCTTCTTTTGCAACGTTGCCAGGATCACCATAAGTGAATACAACTTTGCGTAGAGTGACGCTGTCGCAGTTGACCCCGTCAATCCCATTGATCGATGCGACGAAGTCGACTAGTCGATCTATGGCCTTTAGACGTTGTCCTAGGACGCCCATGCAAGATTGGTGGGACTGAACACGTAGATCCAACCTGAAGTGTCTTCGCTTGGGGTCATAGTAGACATCACGGTCGATGAATCCCTTTTTGAGCAGCGAAACCTTGCGCATGTCCTTGACAAAGACCTTGGCCTCGCGAGTTATTTCAAGTCGTCCAGGACCGCGATTTCGGATATTTCGCGTAATGATCTCAACCACGTCCCCAGCCCAGGTGGCTTTGTGTTGTCTGCGATTCTTCTCACCCTTCAGAACGGATGAGAGATTCAGGAAAACGCCGGTTCCGACGATCAAAGCTGGCATCGTTAGGCGAGGAGATAGATGAGGATTATTCACGGACTTCATCTCCCGCTTGGCCTTAGCGGCGGCGAGGACCCCAATATCCTCTATAACAGTCATTGTGTCCGCAGTCATAGTGGCGATGTCCACGAAGAACTCATTTGAGAATTCGGGATTAGAGGACTTGATGGGAAGTTTACTGGAGCTGCTGATACGGACAGTGGGCTGGTCAAGAATGCTGTGTGGTGCATTCATCTTGTTTGGACGGACCACCTTTTTATTCGATGGTATACTAGTCGAGTCCACGGCTTTGGGCGGTGTCTTGTCGATGCTGAAGGGAGGTGTCAGCGGAAATCCTCGAGTTGAAAACATTCATCAAAATACTTACACCGAGACAAGCAACCATGAATCGCCAGCAGAATTCGAGGACACCACCAAGAACCAGGAAGAGGTCCAGCTTTCGTGCTTGAGCCATATGGCCGGATTTGGTTCTTTGGACGAGTGGAGTTTCCGCATCTCGTCTTGATTGACTGGCGGCTTGCACATGCGCCAGCCCATGCTCCTACCGCGCCGGGCCAGTTCCTCGAAGAGGCTCTCCGATCTGATGTTCTCGATGTGGAAAAGTCCATCTTCAATTGAGTCTCGAGCGCGAGTATTGAGAAAATTCTGTCTCCGACTAATCAAATTGCTGTGAGGGCGGAAGATGAATGACCCAGTGATGGCATCGATCTGTACTTTCAGCGTCTGTTCATGTGTCAGCTGCACCATCAGACATGAGTCCGATGGCTGGTCATTGTCGATGCTCAGCGAGACTGATGCCTGACGGTTCTTGTAGCGTGGCTTGGACAGCAGCTTTGAGTAGATCGAAGAAAGTATGTGTTTGATGTGTTTGCCGACGATCCGCTTCAACAGAGCTTCTGCTGAAATTATCTCTGTGTCGAAGGACAGGTCCTCGTCCTTTACCTCCTTCCCATCCCTGAACCATCGTATCACGATACTACTCGTGACAGGAGCACCAAGCGGGGCATTGGGCGGTGGTGTCTTTGCGCTGTTGACGCCGATAATGAACCAGCTTCTTGGACCGGCTGAGATTGCCGAGTGCGGCCCTTGTTTGGGCCCGATTGCCGAGTACCTTTGCGACCAATATTGTATAGAGATTGCCCTCTTAAGTGACTCAACCTTGGTGTGATCAATCCAAAGTCTACGGCTGAGCACTGCAGCCTGTCGACGGATGATTTGAATCTTGTGTGTTAAGACGTATTCGTGGAGGTATTCGTAGCAGCCCTTGAGACCGCGAGCCTCAAGACCCTCGTTGACCTTGGATTCAATGAAGAACCGTAGCGCATCCGACGGCTCTGCAGGCGCTGGCGAAAAGGCAAATCGGACGTCCAGAAACCACCATTGCTTCTCGAAATCATCATCTGCGATTGTGAGATCGACCTCGAACTCGCCCTTGACTTTGAAGGTGACGCGACCGTTGTCGACGGTATAATCCCTGAACCAGTGAGGTATTTTGTCGTACTCATCCAAATTTAACCGGACAGACAACAACACGTTGAGCTCGTTCATCCACTTTTTGATTTCCGGCGCACTCTGCTCAGGAGGGGGTATGAAAGCAAACTGTGAACAGTCAGCGATAATTCTATTAAGCAAGATGGCGCAAGGAGTCTCACGTCAGGGAAGAAAGGTGCTTCTCCCGTGGAAAGCACCTGGAGCGCAGTCTTTATGTCGGGGTCAGGCAGCCGTGCGTTGTACAAGTTCCTCTTGATGTTGCCCATACGGTCAAGCATTTGCTCATATTTCCGGATCTGCTCCATAATATGAGCATGTAAGTCGATGAGTTTGCTCACTTGTTCCGACTTCCTACCCCATTCTGACATGACAAGAGCCTTGACCCATTGGCTGTGCATTTCTTGAATGAATGTCAGAAGATTGGCCTTCTTGTTCTGGTTGTCCTCCGAGCTGTCCTCTCCTGACCCAGGTATATGGCCATTCGTAGCGCCCTGTCCTATTGGTATCCTTGCCAGCTCCTCGATTTTCGTCTGTAGGTCATTGTGTGACCTCTGTGCCAGACGCTGTAGGATGAAAGGCAGCGGAAAATAGTTGGCGGTGATGTGCGCGATTTCGGGTGGGAGTGTGTTCATGGTCTTCGCCTGATCGGGTGCGCTCGAGGCCGCTTGCGCGTGTTTCTGCGCATCGATGTCGCCGTTCACGAGCGCGCCGGCACTCTTCCCGGCCTTGTTGGGGGAAGGTTGCATCTTCGTTGCGCCATTTATGCCATTCGAGGCCTTCAGATCTTTGTCATAGTTGCTGCGCGCGACCACCCCGTTCTGCACTCCTTGCTCCATCTTGACCCCCGCCTAGCGACTGCGTCTTGAGGGCGAGAATCGCATTCGCGAGATCTCACCCTGCTGTCTGCTCCTTTTCAATCGGAAGCCCTACTCTGAATGCGATAGTGGTTCGTCTTTATCGCAAAAGGTCGATTAGAAAAGGTCCAAGAGGCAGCTGGCGATAGTGGTTGCCCGGCTGCAAAACACCGAAGCGCAGGTGAAAGCAGAGTCGCGCGGCCTGTCGCAATCGCAGCGTTCCTCCGCTGTCAAGATACGCTGCCAAGCAGCGCTGAAACCCTCTTTCCTGCCCCCAACGAACAGCACAGTCCTCGTTCCTTGATAGGGCAGCTGGCGGCGGAGCGCAGCTCTGTTCGTTGGCGCCCTGGGTAGATCGTCGCGTTCGGCAGTATGGTTTGGAGAACTGAGAAGTCGGTGCAGAGATTCAGGGCCACTGTATTTGGGAAAAGTGTTTTACGCGTTGACAGCAATGCCTGTGATGTATTGCTGGACTGCTGGCATAGATTTGCGACAGTACAGACAAAACAGACAAAGACATCGGGAGTCAAGGTCGGAAGGTTGGAGGGTTGTGAAGTTCCTCGCTGATTGACGTGAGCAGCCGGGGATGGGCCCCTTCACCAGGCACTAAGCACTCATAGAGCGCCAAGACCGCGCGGTAAGCGGCAGTCGGTACTTAGGTACTTGGGTACTTGTACTCCGTACACTGTGGATCACATTGGTTTTCCGATGTGTCGTTTGGCGGCTCCATTTGCAGCATAATCAATTGGAATGCCTGCATTTAGATAAACCCCCATCGGCTTTTGTATATAGTCACAGCTCCTCGGCAAGATGCATGTCCTAGAATTGAGGAAATGGGATAGATTGTCTTTTGTGCAACGAGGTGTGCATACTCTGAATTTGGAAACCCAGGAAAACACAAGCCAGCCCAGAATCAACCCTCTTGACTCCATTCAACCACCATGTCGTTTATTGTCACACGGTCTATGGCCATCAATTGTGAATTCGTCCATAGTCCTAAGCCGACCAATATTATCATCACGTTTATACATGAACCTAATCCAGATTTCAGGGAACTGGATCAATTCAAAGACTTTTTAGAAAGCCGGTCTATGCTCAGACTCTTTGAGCTACCTCTTTCTTTCGCCTTCTGTATATCCTGCTTTCTTTGCTTTCCAAGCCCATCTTTCGCTGGCCACAGTGTATCGAGATTCGAGTCTAAACAAGCTGCAGTCTGCAGGATTTTACTCTAGCTGTGTCCAAATTGTTAGTATAGCATCCTCCAGCCATGCGACCAAGATGAAATATACCAAGAATTAAACAATTTCTTGCATGACTTACAACTTGTTGGTTGGCTGAGCGGCGGAAGTTGTAGGCCACTGGTAGCCTGCAGCGTCGGAGAATCTGTAACCATATGAGGCTGTAAAGTCGTCAAGCACAGCCGGACCACGCGAGCCTACAAGTCTATTAGCCACTAGAGTGTTTACATGAATCGTACTGGTGTACTCACCATAAGGATACTCCATAGGAATGATCTCCTTGTTGTCATCGAGGTAGTGCAGGAGTGGAGTGAAGATCCTCCAGCTTGCATCTAGCTCGTCGTCTCGCACGAAGTTGGAGTGGTCACCCTTGAGGCAGTCGAGGATCAGAGACTCGTACGCCTCGGGAATCTTGAGATCCGAGAATCGTCTCCGGTAGGTCAGATCCAGCTCTGTGACAACAGTCTGCATACTCAGACCAGGCAGCTTCGAGTTCATCTTAATGTAGACACTCTCGTTTGGCTGAATACGCATGACCAGTTCGTTCCGGGGGATGTCCTTAAAGATACCCGAGGTAACGTCCTTGAACTGTATCCGAATCTCGGTCTTCTGCTCGTTCAGGGCCTTGCCAGCCTTCATGATAAAAGGCACGCCATCCCACCGCTCATTCTTGATGTGTGCGACCAGGGCGCAAAAGGTGGGACAGCGAGAGTCCTTGGGAACAGTGTCGTCCTCCTTGTACGAGGGCTTGCTGCCGTCCAGAGATCGGCCATACTGGCCTATGATCACGTTCTTGGGCTCAATAGCAGGGATGGCGCGGAGGACGCGCACCTTTTCGTCTCGGATGTCTTCAGAAGAAAAGGAAATGGGTCGCTCCATGGCCAAGAGGGTCAAGACCTGTAGCAAGTGGTTCTGCATGACATCGCGAACAATGCCGAACTCGTCGAAGTATCCACCACGACCCTCAGTACCGAAAGGCTCCTTGAAAGTGATCTGGACGTTGTCGATGTGGTGGCGGTTCCATGTAGCGCCGAAAAATTCGTTGCCAAACCGGAGGATGAGGATGTTCTTCACCATCTCCTTGCCGAGGTAGTGGTCGATACGGAAAAGCTCGTCCTCGTTCCAGTCAGGCTCCAGAGACTTCTGCAGCTCGCGCGAGCTGGCCAGATCCTTTCCGAACGGCTTCTCAACCTGTACGAAGGTAAACGACCGTGAGTATCGATCCATTTTTCTGAGGGACGTTCGGCATTATTGGGCGCGACTCACAATGACACGGGCAATGCCCTTTGTGGGGTAGCAGCATCTCTTCAGGTGCTGAGAAACGATTGTGAAGACACTGGGGGGGAGGGCCATGTAGAACAGACGGTGTGCCTCCTTGCGCCCCTTCTCAAGGTCCTCGAGGTGCTTGTTGAGGGCAAGGAAAGAGTCATCCTTGTCGTACTGACCAGAGACGTATGTGCAGAGCTTGCAGAAGTCCTCGAGCATTTTCTCCATATCCTTCGTGGGGGTCTTGATGTAGGACTTGACTCTCTTCAGGTACTCCTCGTGATCCATCTTGGTTCTGGCATAGCCGACAATCTTGATGTCCTTGGGCAGGAACTGGTTGCGGTACTTCATAGGCAGGTTAGCGCAGTTATCGGTGAGTCGAATCGAAAAGTCGAATATAGCTTACAAGACCAAATAGGGCCGGGAACTACAGAGAATTGTTAGTTTTTGGTCAATTGCGTTGGGAGGGCAATATACTCACTGTCTTCTTCTTTGCCAGATCTCCGGAGGCTCCGAGGACGACGATGACGGTATTGTCCTTGAGCTCCATGGAACTGCATTGAAAAGCAAATCAGTTGCTGCACAACAGATGAAGCATGTCAAATGTTTGTTTGAATGATGGTCTGCTGCAGGATTGAATCTATGCAGGTTTTGCATCACCTTGTCAAAACCCTACAAAGGCGTCGTCCCAGTGCCCTTGGTGCTGTTTCCTGTGTTTCTCACGACTGGGCCTCGGCGGGGTGCGCGGGGTTCACTTACGCTGCAGCAGAGTGCAAGTCTGCCATTTTTGCAGAGTGCTCTTGAAGAGACGAGAGAGGTGAATGAGAGGCCTAGTGGGCAAGCAGAGAGAGCTACTTGGGGAGGTGAGAGGCGGCGATGTGTATATCAAAAAAATGTCAAGAGGGCGAGAGACTGGAGGAAGCGTCGGCTTCTCAAGCTGGCGATCGGGGTTATATGGCGGTTCGGGAGGGCAGGAGCTAGTTGTTCGCGCGAAGACAGCTTACTCATGGTGCAAGGTCCCTGCACCTATGTACCTTTAGCGCATCTTGTGGCCGATTTTGGTACTGGCGCTAACAGTGAAGGCTCCACTCCTATGTTTCTTCCACTCCGCCCACAGTATTGTTCCACCGCCGCACTCGATCACACTCCGATATGATAGATTGATAACGACCACAAATTGTAAATTCCTGTCCTTCAGCATGTCAAATCTTGCATTTCTGGGTCCCTCGGAGTACAAAAGTGTAGAGTGTGGAGCCGTTCCAGGCGCTCCTTGAATCGTTCAGAAGTACTTCCAAGTTGCGGAAGTTGAGATGACGCTGCAAACATGGTCGTTCCCGCAATTCAAGTCCGTGACTTTCGGGACCGGACTCAGACTTCTATGATATCAACTCTTAGGCCGGAGGTAAGTAACGTAAACCCGCACTCTGTCGCCCTTAGTCGAACTTTGCCCCATTCCCTGGAAACGAGAGTGGTGTACTGTGGTCTTTTATGGCATTCACAGGGTGTATGCGGCGGTATGTTAATTTTCGCTGTCTGGCAAATACTGGCTCATATTGTTGATCAACACGGATTGCGCTCTAGCCGCGAGGTTGGCGGTCCGTAGACTTGATTATCAAGCCTCGTCGCAGAACTTGTAGCATCTGAAAATCGCTCAACAACTTTCGAAACGATTTGTAAATTCCTGACCACAGAACCTGCCATCGTAGAATCCATACGGGAAATCCCAAAGGTTGGACTGTTTTATAAGGTTTGTTGATGCGTGTCCTATTTCAGATGGGCTTCACCAGCCTACCTCGGGCAGAATTACCCCTGACCGAGGGGCACCACGACCATTGAGGTACCTAGGCAATGCAGAAAGGACGTCGACCAGTTGTGAAGTACCTGCAACGCAACCCCTACGATAGACACTCAACAATGCACGTGCGGGTACACGGGGACTTGGCGCTCCAGTTCGCGAATCATCCGCAGTTCTGGTAATTCGGCATCGTCTTTTTTCGTCTTTTTTTTGGAAAAAAAAAAATGAAATCTGTCCCTTCACAATCTACCTCTAACTCGAATCAGGAGTGACAGACACGTCTTGCAAATACACTCAAAAATGGACGGTCCGATACTGAGAGAGAAGGTGATGGGGCATGCCGGCTGAAAAGCAGGACTATCCACCGCCAGCATCTAGCATGCTCGGCAGCATCGCGACTCCGATGTCAGGAGGAGAATCACTGGACAGCTACTGAAGAATCCTCGTTCGGGGAGCGAGGAACGGAGCATAAACCTATTGCATCACAGTGGAGCTTGCTCCGATTCCAACCTCGAAGCCAGGACAGGCTGACAGACAGACGGAACCGCACAGCAATCCGCTGGAGGTTGAACTTTGCAAAAGCCATAGAGGCTTACCAAGATTCCTGTGTGCCCAGATCTCTGGAAACTTACGGTGGTACCTAATTAGACACTCTTCGCTGTAGAGCAAACTACGAGACGACTACCTGGAATTAATAGTATGTTTGTAAAGAAGTTCACCTGTCAGTCTACGAGGGGATGTCCGATAATTACCTACTTAGAATTAGTGCGCTTGATTTATTAGGCAGGTATGTAAAGCTAAGTACCGGGTAGCTGGCAGGTAGGCGGAGGCTGGCAGGTAAGGTTGCCTGCCGACCCGCTCTGCTTGCCAAGCAGAGTGCCTTCCGTTTGCAGGTGTGGATGCTTAGTAAGTCCAACCTTCCCCAGCGCACAGACCAGGCTACCCGCTGCTTTCCCTCTAGGCTAAAGTTCCACGTGATCTGGGAAGGCCGGCCGGCTCGCAAAAACTGAGTTTTGTTTGCCCTATTCCCTAGTCTCCACCTTCGCAGACGAGCCCTCTGCTAGCGAACCGCCATCTCAAGACGATCAATCACTACGTCTATCGCCGCCAACCCTTCAGTTTTCTTTCCCCTTCCTTCCAACCAAGTGGTACGGAGAGAAAATCGAAAGTCAAGATGCCTACCGATGCTGGTCACAGACGTGAGTAACTACGTCCTCCTGCTTCTGCCGCTGCCCCTGCAGCACGCGGCTGGTCATCGAGGTCGTCTCGATAGACACGCCCCAAATTTTGGTGCGGCAGCTCGTTTACCTTGGCTGGTTGACTGACATTCCTCTGCCCATTCTAGTTTACGTCAAGTAAGTAGCTACGATTTTACGATGCTTGGATTTGGCTTTGAGGGGAACAACAATGTGGGGGCTCAAAGTGCGTGCGACGAATGGCAAGAGGAGGGTCATGGCTATGGAAAAGACACGACACGATCCGAGGCGAACCGAGACATGTGTACAACGTCGATTTGATGCAAGAAGGCAGCAGACGCCAGCATAGAGGAACCGTGAGACTGACGAATATGATCACAGGGGTCGCCACCTTTCCTACCAGCGTTCCCGACACAACACCCGCCCCAAGACCAGCTTGATCAAGATTGAGGGCGTTGACGACACCTCCGCTGCCAAGTACGTCTCCGAAGTCCCGTATTGGCTCGATGTATCACCAGCTGACAATGCCACAGCTTCTACCTCGGCAAGAAGGTTGCGTACGTCTACAAGGCCCAGAAGGAGATCCGTGGATCCAAGATCCGCGTGATCTGGGGCAAGGTCACCCGCCCTCACGGTGCGTCACAACCCATCACGAGCAAAGGAACCGACAAGCAGCGAAATACTAACGACCATGATCTAGGCAACTCCGGTGTCGTCCGCGCCAAGTTCTCCAGCCCTCTGCCTTCTCGTTCGTTCGGTGCCTCCGTCCGCATCATGCTTTACCCCTCTTCGATATAAAGGGATTGGTCTTTCATGGATGGAGTTGAAGGGAAAGGGAACCGATTAGCTGCATTCTGGGTTGGACGGGGCTTACACTCGAGGCCTGCTTTCTAGCATGCAAATCAACTGATAAATTGCCGACCGACCACCACATTTAAGACGATCTGATGATCCGAGGGTTTTCGAGTGCTTGGTCCGACACAAGAAAGGCTCCCCAGGCAAAGGCGAAAAAAGGGTTTCGAAAAGGGGATCGGGCCGGTAAAAATCACAAGGGAAATACCAGACCCCTAGGACTCAATATGGCAACCTGAATTTTGAAGAGCCGATTGCGCTATTCAACTCCATGTGGACGACCTCTGCTGCAAGTTTGTATTACCGTTGAGTGGTCTTGGTGATGAATTGAGAAGTCGAGGTGACGAGGTGATGCTTCGCCGAACAGCTCGAGAACATAACCGATACAATTCAGGATGGAGCTCTTCCGGAACAGACATTAGAGAGCCGAGTCCCTTTGCCAGCGGGACCACCTTGTTTTCCAAAAGTGTTAAGCCTGATGATCTTGGGGGTGTTTGCCTGCCATACGGCGACTTGTAACAGCATAGTAGCAAAGGCCGCGTTTCGTTCATGACGGTCTTCGCCTACGTACTGAGAACAAACATGTCTTGAATAGTTGACTGCCTCAAGCGAGGGAGATTGGCAGACGTACTTCGACTGCGCCGCCCCCGCCCCTCCGGGGCCCATCCACAACCGCCACCCGAAAGAAGCCACAGTTTGAGCATACCTCGAAGATGTGCCACAGCAAACAGAAACTAGATCCCTTGCACTGGGTCCTTGACATATGAGCTGGACGTCAGCTTGGGCCGTTGAAGAGACGTCTCTGAGAGTGCGAAACGCTGATGCTCGAGCAGATAAGTGAATCTCTACTGAGTCGATCGTGGTACTTGAAAGCGTGCGGCTTGCTCACTGTCCGGTGCTTGGTGTCGGTTTGATAGTGCTCAATAACGGACCGCTTTATACTGCTTCTTCGTAACAGCCGGTCCGTAACAGCCGGTCGCCGCTGTCGGGTCTCGCTCATGATATGCGCACAAGGTGAAAAAGAGGCCATCTTGTGTCTGCCCACGCCTGACCAGACTCACAATCGATACTCACAGGTCCTCCCTTTCGACTTGATGTCATGAAATGGTCTGACTTGGGACGCTACACCATCCAACGGATGAAAGTTATACTCAACATTCCTGGTGAAGTACCTAGGCTGAACCGTGACACTGGAGAAATGCACGCACTGTCGGACAGCTGATCGACTAATGCCGTGGTGGCCTTTCTGCTTCTCTTCACCTTGCAACCAAGTCCTGATCTTCCAAGGATACCGTTGCACTGCGCCAGCTACTCAATGAGCCATATCTGCAGCACACGAGAAGACATAGCTCCCGAAGGAAAGTGTCGCATTGAAGAGCGCGACACCGAAAGACACCTCCGGAGTAGCACAGCTTCTTCTACTGGACCAACAATCCTGACGCCTTATCACCCTTCAATGCGAAGTCAATAAGCCTGGCTGCTAAAGTCATGGTGCTAGAGTCGCAGTGGAGCCATTCGAGTTCTACTCGACTGTTTCTTGGCCATTTGTGGGTTTCAGTCCTCGAGTGCGCATCAAGCGGTGAGTAAAGTGGGAGTCGCCGAGGATTGATGACTTGGTGTGGAAGTGGGCTGCAATTGGGCACTTCATCGTGTGACTGGTCACTTTATTGGTGATGAGTAACATTCCCGAGATGGAGAGGGTTGCTGTGCTTATGGTTTCCGTGGCGAGTTAGTCTTTGGCAAAGAGTCATAGAGGTCAGTCTGAGTATCTCGAGTGATCACTGATTGGTGTAAGCCGGTCCGCTCTGCATCGACTCGGTACACGCTTTCACTATACTGGCATCAACAGTGAGGCTGAGCACTTGCAAATCTTTTATCGTTGGTGATGGCATTGCTGACGGAGAAGTCTTAGTCAGAACACGTCGGTGAGGGTACAAATTGCAAGAGCTGAATGTAATGTCGGTTCACCAGCTTCCTACCCGAACATATATATGAAAACTGCACAGGGCGAGATGCATAATATGGCGACCCTCACGAGCAAGATCAGAGTGCCACTCAATCTTGGACAATATACCTGGCCGTAACAAT
Organism: Gnomoniopsis sp. IMI 355080; assembly: GCA_027946555.1. Classification (NCBI taxonomy): domain Eukaryota; kingdom Fungi; phylum Ascomycota; class Sordariomycetes; order Diaporthales; family Gnomoniaceae; genus Gnomoniopsis; species Gnomoniopsis sp. IMI 355080. Next base: position 18,054 of record JAPEVC010000288.1, on the reverse strand, counting down.
GAGCATCTACTCGCCAACTACCATCATCACTGTATGCTCCATCGGCAGCGCCATCGGCCTCCTTCTCACCAACCTGCGCTTCTATGTCCGCGTTAGCTATGCTCCGACACGCCTGGGGCTCGACGACTTGTTCATCGTCCTAGCGACTGTCTTCACAATGATGTTCTACAGTCTGTACATGTACGATACCGTAGCTGGTGCGGCCGGGAACGCCACGACCGCGGCGACTCACGCGGCCATCGTGGAGCACATGATGGACTACGCGATGGAGGTGACAGAGAAGTTCGCGTACGGGTCTGTCAAACTGTCACTGCTGTTCTTCTTTCGGAGGATCTTTGGTGTTTTTCCTCGATTCATGATAATCAATGACGTGATGATTGGAGTGGTGGCGCTCTGGACGTTGACATTCTTGATGCAAGGGGTGTTGATCTGTGGAAAACATCCTGAGCGGTATTGGGCTGCGGATCAGAGGATACCCGAGGCAGATTGTGGGAATGGTGGAGCGTAAGGTTTTCCTCTTTTTGCGATTTCATCTGGTGCATCTGGGGAACGTATGCTAATAGTCTCTGCCGTTCAGTGCTCTCCTTGCCTACGCTGTGACTGGGGTAGTGACAGACTTCATGATCCTGACTGTACCTCTTGTCTATGTCCACAGGCTACTGATGGACGCCGGGTCAAAGAGAGCGACCAGTTTCATCTTCCTTCTCGGCTTCATGTGTGTTCTTTGCCTGTTTAAAATTTCTGAAGGGTTCGACCATGCGGTGTAACTAACAATGCTCAGATCTACTGCAGCGGGTATCCTTCGCCTTGTGTTTCTCTCCGTGGCGTACCCTATTGGGCGCCTTTCTTGGCTTGCTTCCTCGGATGGCGAGGAAGCCATGCCGTATGTGATGCAGGTGATCAATCCCGCGTTTTGGGGTATATTTGAGCTTGAACTGTGAGTACAGCTCTCGTCAAGCTCTCCACTTCGAAGATTTGAGCAATGCGCTGATATTGCACTGCAGTGGCGTCTGGGCTGCAAATCTACCACCACTGTCTCCTCTTCTTAAGGCGCTGGGTCCTCGTAGAACGGGCAAGAAATGCAGTACTACAGACTCGGTCTGCTCTGGCTGGGAGTCTTCTGCCTCGACGCCATCGGGCACGCATCCGAGTGAGCTGATCCAGTTGCCAATAGCGGGAGGCCGGCTTTGACAAGGAAAATGCACTTGTGCCGTGCGATCAAGAGCTGTGATTTGACTGTGAGATGTTCCTCACGACCACCTCGGGATGCAAAGGTCCGAGGCAGATCACCCTTCATGGCCAGACAGTATGTTCTTATATACTAGTATTATCGGATAAGATCTTTCATGAGCTATTGTCTTCTATGTAGCATGAACGAACAGCTTGCCTCTCTACACTTGGATCTCGAGTTGTGCCCATGTGCACATCCTTCATGTACAAAGGATGTCACCTTAAAGTCAAGAATCCGATGCTCGAGTGTCTTTCCACAGTACGACTACCATCAAGGCTTAGACATGTTGTGACACATAGAAGCTGGCCGGCACGACAGCAAGACTACGACAGTGTGTGTAAAGACGCCGCCACAAGCCACTAGCGAGAGTGCTCGGAAGCCGTTTTCACTTCAGCATACGATTATTATCTTTGTATGGTGCTCCATTTTCATGGCTACCGATTGTTGGGGATCTGGAGGAGTCAACAGAACCCACGGCGAGGTCTGCTGTACATGCACGGAGTCCTCGGCAGAGTCACTGAGAAGCCCGGCCTCACGCGGTGATCTCGGTTTGCTGGGCGTCGAAGCTTGGACTAGGGAGTTGCACATTGTGTATCTTTGGTCGAGAAGCCAGAAGGGGCATTTGTTCAATCCGTTTCCGAAATCTCGGGCCCCCGGAATTCCAGGAGGTTCCGCCACGTCTAGTATCTTGATCAGAATGGATTTGCGAAAGTAGAATTTCGAGTATCGTGATCGCACAAGTGTCAAGTGCGATGAGAACTGCCTTTGATGTGCTGCCAAGATGTCAATATTGTGGCCACAGGAGTACGTTTTGGTATAGCAATAGCAATTCAATGCAGCTACAGTCGCAGCGGCATTAGGGCAGGTGAAGCGATCGTGGCTCTGACCCACAATGTCCAAACGGCTGCATATCCTTGTCTGCCGACCCAGCGGTCTGGAACGGTGGAGTGATAGCAGGCATCCCAGGCGCCCGGCCTGACGCCGAGGCTCCACGTTACAGCGCTGTTGAAACAAGGCTACTTTGTATGCCATCGCGTTGTCCAAATTTTCTGGGAATGCGAAGATAAGCAACGGAATGCAAGAATCACCCGCGCACCCGTGTGTGAAGTGGAATGCTGGCTGAGACCGCGTTGGGGCTTTCGCTTGAAGACTCGATCGTGCGGAACTTTACTCCTGCTTGACTCCAAATATTTCGGTGCATACGACGAGGCCGAATGTCACTGGCGACAGCTGACAACCTAATCGGTTATGTACCTAGGTAAAAACGGGTGCATCAGGCTAGCTGCCCAGGATTGCCTAAGCCGGTAGGGACTGACCTAGGGGACTTCGTATTGGCCTTTTCCGTAGAAGCCGTAGTGGAGGGCACTATGTGCAATACGAGCTCCGCTACAAGAGGCGATGAGTGATTGTGTGTGGCGGAATATGTTTTGATTTTGAAGTCACTTTCTTTGTAGCACTAAGAAGAATATGCATCATACGAGAACCAATATGGGAATATCAAGAGTGGTTAAGGTCCAATACCGCACCATCTTGGTAGGTAGGTCCTATGATTCTCGACGGTGTTTCTCTTACTGCAGTAGTGCTGTATCGGCTGCCCATGGCATGGAAGGAAGCTGCAATATGGTCACACATCCGCAAGGGCGGCCGTCGTCATGCCTTTCTTGACCATGATACCTGACCTCCCACTGACTATTGGCTTTCGAAACCCATCTATCTAGTCTTCAAACATATTCCGATTGCAGCAATTTCAAATGCCAACTCGGGCTGTCAGGTGGAACCGCGGTACCTATCTAATCTGCATCCTAGTCACCCCACCTGTCAATGTCTTCTTGTCCCGCGGGCGAGCGCGGGTCTTCCCCACGCATACCTGGTTACCGAAGGAAAGTTGACGGGTCAAAGGCTACCCCAAACATTTGACGTCAAGGCTATGCCGCAGCCAGCAGGGCGTCAGATGTCTGTCACCTCCCTGTCCCGTTTTCAACTTTTGCCACAGCCCGAATCTGAAATGCGATCCTGGGACATCAGAAACGCCGCCTAATAATTGCCCTGGTATTGGTATATGCATACTACGGTAGCTAGGTAGTGGCTGCGTCCGCCCGCCGGGTCCTAGTCAGGCTAGTCAGGCAGCGTCGCATTGTCGACAACTTGGGTATTGTTGAGAGACGAGACCAATTGAAAGATAAACAGTATCTCTGGTTATCTCTGGCTAAGTGAGAGAGAATGAGAGAATTGGATCCGCAGTCAATTGACATACTAGCGCTGGATACGCAACACAGTGGAGCGTCTGTCGTCGCTACCTACCTAGGTACTTCCTAGGCACCGCCAACCGGCCGCGTCACGACTCTTCCTCAGCACATCATCATCATTGTGGCTGCAACGAGTAAATACAGCCATTACCGGCATCCAGGTTAGTCTGGCTCCAGCAAACTCTTCCCCCCCACGAAGCGCTAGAAATTTCTGTGACCGGTGTTCGCCAGCGACCCACGAAATCAAACGTTTTCTACCGGGCTGTCATTTAGACTAGCACGCTCGCAACTACCCAGATACTTGAGGTACGAGGTACCTAAGTAAGTACCCCCTGAGAGGATCACACCTGCAACAGGACAGCAATCGAGCTGGCGGCTGGAAAGACAGTGGCACCATCTGCGGAACCCCTGTCGTGGTGAGGTGACTAGCCAAAGCTACCATACGCAGTAGTCCCTGAAGTACTATGTACCTGTATCCAGCCAGGATTGCGTGGACGGCTCGTCGGATGTGGTGCATCAGAAGACCTGTATCCATTCCCATCCTTCCATCCCAGCCACACGAGCCTTGGGAGCTTGGCTACCTATACTTGCTGTACTGCCTTTCCCGGAATACCGTACCAACCTCCAGCTACTTTATTTTCGAACACATTCATTCTCATCGATGCTTTTGTCATTTGCACTCGAATCGCAACTCAAATTTCCAACATCCCACCACCGACACACTTGATTCTCTTTCCGTCGAATCGTCGTCTTGAATCGCAGAGATTACCCGTGATCCCCCCTATCGATATCAGTTCCAGCTGCGGTCGGGCCCTTTTATCAGCGGGTCTTGACTCTCTTGGTGCCCCTCCAAGACCCACGATAGTTATCGACAAGCGAGACACGCCCCTGTCGATTCAGACTTACAAAACCAAGTACACGCCCGGAATTAATCGAAATGGCGTCTCTACAGAACAACCACCCGCTACCAACCCCGCCAGGGCAGCAGAATCCCGGGTATCAGCAGTCTTCCTACCCAACTACGCAACACCCGCATCGACCGGTCCAACAGACGAGGAGATCGAGAGGGCTTAGTTTCAAGTCAAACCACAGCGCGGGGAGTAAAGAGAACAAGGCCAGTCTCATTGAGACACATCGCGAGAAAGAGGCCAAGCGACTACACACCAAGGCCGATCCGACCATGGCGCTCAACGAAATTGAGCCCGGTATGATAAATTATTCAATCATCACTCTTTTCTGAATTGGCTAACAATCCGTGCAGGCGTGGTGGCAGCACAAAGCCAGCAAACGATGGACAGTCTTCGGGCGACACAGCACACCGATTTGGAAGGGAACGTTATCAGTAAGTCGCCCATTCATCTCGACAGATGGTGGTTCTAATAAGACGTCGTAGCCGATCCAGACCTATCAAATCCAACGCGCTGGAGATTGGAGAGGCCTCTTGATACTATTAGGAGCTTCGAGGCCGCCATCAGAAAGAGGGATCGATCTTCGATGTTGCCGCCAGGAGGTAATTCACATCTCTCAGCCCTGTCTTTCAGAAAGCATCAATGAGCGCGTGAACAATCAACATTACCTTCCACGACATGGATCTCTGCTGTTCCATTGGAATTGGTTTTGCTGACCTGAATTTTCTGCAGACAATGAATCCGTAATGAGCTACAACAATCGGAGTAGTTTCTATGCTGGAAATGGTGTTAGTAGTAAGTTCAGGCGATCTCATTCTTGGCTGCCCTTTGTATCTGTTTCTTGAAGTGGGATCTGAGCTGACATGTTTTCCCAGCTCCAGGTCGGTTCCAGCATTCGAGCTACTACAGCGCCAGTCGGCCTCAGTCGGGCGCATGGGATCAACAGCAACAGCAAGCACCTCAAGGCCGCTGGGGTCCTCCGCCCGACCGTCGACGCTATCCTCCAGTGTCGCAGTATGGCTCGCGGGCACCCGGCGGCAACCCTTATCCTGGCCCAAATCCACCAGGCGACCAACGTTCGTATGAGACGGTGGCTTCGGGCTCTGGAACCTCCGGCGAACGTCCCGGCTACGTGACTGATCCTACAAGCTCCGATAATAGCTCGATCGATCGTCGGCCGTCCCCGCAGAAGCGTCAGCCCGAGCCTATGGATGACTACGGTATTGGCTTCTCACAGGCCCCTCAGTACCAGCCGTCAACTTTCACTCCACAGAATTTCCAAGGTGGTGGAACGGGGCCGGCTGTACCCAGCAAAGGATCCATGTTGAGAAAGCCTGTCCAGGCAGTGGAAGACACAGAGCAGCAGGAGAAGAAACGCAAGAGCTGGTTCAGCTTGAAGGGAAAACGGAATTAAACATCTGATCCCCTCCTTGCCGGACCCCGATGAGGGTGTTGGCTTGCGTGTGGAGGACTGAGCATCGTGGCCGACACCCAAAAGCTGGACAGAGCCCAAGACCTGATTATGATTTGGATCGAATGGCAAGTCAGACGGGAGCATACATTTTCCATGAAACAATAATCATTTACGACGACTATGGCTCAGAGATTGGAAGGAACGCCTTCAGAAAACCAAAAAACCATTCGCAGAGGAGAGAGATGATGTCGGTTTTGGTGGCCGAGGTACGACAAGTTGGCTTGATTTTGACTTCCAGCTTTAAGGGAGCGACCGACTCAACTGCTTTTGTACGGCACCTGGCGAATCATACGCTCTAAGAACTCAGTCATCGGCTTTCAATTTGCGAGAAGACCTGGTGACACTGCACTGTCAAATCTCACCGCCCTAGGAACGCAGCAGCGGCCTCGATAGCGTCGTGGAACTTTGGTCGTACTGGAACGACTCGAGGCAATTTGTGTACGATCTCGTGCATCTTTCTCCCAGCATACGTTACATACCAGGACATGATGTCTGGTTGGACATTCTTCGAAAATGTTTTTTCATTGAAATCTCGTGCGATGACAGAGTTGAGAACATCGATGGGTGATGGATAAAAACCGACGTTTGGCAGCGATCGAAACTCACTTGAGCACCAACTTTGGTACTCCGATGGGGTATGGATTTCTCGGACATATTTACTGGAATACTTCGATGGACATAATTAGCATAGACCGGCTGGTCGCGGCGATGGGATGGACTAAGCACCCTCTACTCACTCTTTTGGACTTGATACGTCGTGTGATTGAAGTCGAATGGCACTGCAGACGGAATCGGCTGGATGGGATGGAATGGAATGGAATGGGACAAGATCCGATATGCCACGCTCAAGATTTTGCTTATAAGTGGGCAGCACATTGGTCGTTCGATCCAAGATCGAATGAGGACGACGTGCGAATCGATGAATAATGAATATCGATACCTTTTTGCGTGTCAAAACTGACCAAATTTGCCGCTCATTCTTGCTATGACATGTGTGAATGGAAGCCCAGCACGGTTTAAGAGGTCACAGCTCAGATGTTTTTCGACATCTTGCTGGCATACTTCTTATCGGTATGCGGAGCTCGTCCTATGTGCGTTACACTTGGCAGCACTGCAAGGCTACAAATTATATAGCTGTCCCGCGCCTGGATAGGTCAAAGATCTTTACACAACTTGGTGTGCTTGTCCTCCTCGCCATCTTTAGGGGTCCGAGAAGGAAGCAAAATTCCGTCTTCCTGTACTGCTGCCACACGCGCCCACTAGCGATCTTTCTTTCCCTCCTTCTCCTGCGCCTGGTCCGACTGGTCCTCCCTCATAGCGACGACGACGTAGCCGATCAGCACGACGTTGGCCATGATGGCAGCCGTTGCGCCGGCGAAAGTTGAATTGCCTGACTTATGTCAATTCCAGTTGCTCCGTTCTTACACAAAGGCAAGGGCGGAGATTTGGGGGGGGGGGAACAAACGCACCATTGAAGACGGTGTGCACGGTGGCGAAGTAGGAGCCAATGGGCACGACGATCATGGCGAAGGTGAAGGCGAGTAGTTTGAGAATAACGTCCCTGGAAAGGCATTGTCAATCAAGTTGGAACGCCACGCATATTGCCCCAGGTTGTTGTTGTTGGGGGGGGGGAGCCGGTGGTGAGAGGCTGGTGTGCAGTGAATTTCTTACAGGGGCACGGCGGGCTTGATGTCGGATTGCTGGCTGTTGGCGGCAGCGGCGGGGCTGGCATCTATGTGGTCATCTTGGTCGAGGATGGTTTTCTCCGTTGAAATAATCCGTCGGCTTGTCATTTTGAAGTCTTGGGTCTGGCGTTGCGCAGGAGGCAGGTATGGTGGGTGCGGATTTGGGTGATGAGGCTGATGAGGCAGGATATTCGCCAGCTTTTGATAGTTGAGTATGATCAAGTCGGAGCTATCCTCTTTGAATGGATTGGACCAGCTTATTACAAGAAGCCTGACAGTAACTGTGGGAGTGAGTTGTTGTCCAAAACGGATATATGAAGAGCTTGCAAGGCAGATCAAGAGGGAAGGCGAAGGACGTTTTTGAGAGGTGAGGTGAGAGGTGTCATGAGTTGGACGGCCTGGAAGGATAGTTCCCGTCGCTAACAATTCAGGGTTGCACGATATACTGCAAATGCGGCGGATACACCTCCCATAAGCTTGATACATCCGATAAATCCCAAGATGTGGTAGACATAGAAACTACGTTTTAAGTAGTTCCCAACAAATAAACACATATATTGAATGCTTATAAGAAGCTGATATGAATTCCCTTCTAGCAATGGCGTAGCTATGCAGTTTGGGGACGCCAGGTGTCTATAAACTCAGGTCGGCATAGGATCTTCATGAGTGCTGCTATCCTCCAACTCCCTTCGGTAAAATCCGATTGGAAAATCTTCCAAAGACCAACATCTGCCTCATCATATCTAGAGTAAGACTTTGACCGACAAAACATGTAATCGGCCTGACTTGTTCATTGAAGCGATCTCTAACGCAGCCATTGTTCACGTGGAAGCGCGAAACCAGGATGCTTTAAAGACGCGGTCGCGCCTCCCGGGGCCCCTGTTCCAAATTAAAATTGTGGAGAACAGACGGCGTCCCGCCCTTCACGTCGACGACGCCGGTCTTCTTCTACTTCGACCTCGACTCCAACCCTTCACTTCCAAAACAATTAAAGCAGGCTGTCCAACCCACTTCATCTTCAGGACTCAATGCCCTATCCGCAAGGGCACTTTGTTTACTTTTATCGCGAACTGTCTCCCATCTCATTTACGGACTAGGTCTCGGGGCTTGCCTCGCCGAACACTTTTCAATCCACTTTCCAGTTTGCCCACCTCACCTCACCTCGACCTCACCTTACTCGAATCCACCTAAGTATACAGCACATTTGCTTTGCACCAAGTCTCATCCAGAATCCCTCTCTTTCTGATTTACCTACTACTTGTACACTTCTCTTGGAGTCCTGCGGCACAACTCCATCCGCAAGCGCCCTCCCGTTTTGTCTCTGCTCTGGCCATTTTGACGGAGCATAATGTCGTTTTCTTCGTCACCGTTCACCTCGCCTGCGCGACCAGGTAGAGATGGCGCCAAAATGGCCTCCGCGAGCCATGGTACTCAGAAAAATCCTATCTCGTTCGATGACGATGACGACCTGGCCACGGATGCCTCACTCAGTCCGTCTCCGTACTTCACACAACCCACCCAAGTCGTCAACCGACCCACTCTGAGCGCTTCGCAGAACGTCTCCAAGACCGGCACACAGCCAACCCAGATTACCAATCGCCCAATCGTTGGTCTGGGTCACGCGAGCACAGAGATTTCTCCTTCTCGGAGCGACGGCTCTGTCAAGAGCATCAGCTCTTCATCACCAAACAAGATCGAGGTGCCTAGGTCTTCACCCTTCAAATCATCTCCACCCTTTCAAAAACCGGCACAACAACAACGGCAGCGCATACTTGGAGGCATGTCCGCCCTCGCACCGGCTGGGACTGCTTTCCAAAAACCCACCGTCTTCAACAACAAGTCCATCATCTCCCGTGCCGCCAATGAGTCCCCCCCTTTGAAACGGAAGATGAGCGCCTCGAGCGATGAACTCAACTCGGGCCCCAAATTTCCAATCCGTCCCGACTCTTCTAGTCCGGAACGAGAGACCCGGGGTGATATCCAACGCTCGTCATTCCAGCCCCGCCAGACTTCTGCACCCATCACCATGGCCATGAAGCTCACCCGTGAATTTGAGGAGAGATACGACCCGGGCACTCAGTTGAAGGCCAAGAAGCTTTCGAGGAGATTCAGCGACAAGTCCATTCATCTCTTGCATTATGCTAGGGCCATCAAGCTAAAGAACGGTGATATGGAAGCTGCGTACCAATACATGGTAAAGAATAGAAGCTCCGCCAATGCGCCCTCCTCTTCGCCCGCTACAGAGCCCACACGCAGCCGTCTGTTGTCAAAAGGCCACCTGACCACAGGCCCGGAAACTTCGTCTCGAACACCCAAGTCGCGAAGCCCATCCCCGGCTCCTACCAAGCGTCGACGTCTGATCCGAAAGGGAAACCTTGGCTCCTCAGTCGTGCCGCTCATCAGCCTCGTCGACTCTACGGACGATGAGGAGCAATCTGCCTCCAATGATAAGAGCGATGGCGGCGCATACGACTCTAAGTCTGAATCCGAGGCTGATGCTACTGATACTGAGAATAAGACCGCATCGCGCCCCAATAAGACAACCGACGCCCCAGTGGTAGGAGCGAAGCGCGTGTCTAAGATCCTGCAGTACCTTGGATCCTGCACGGTGGAGGACTTGGCAGCCAATGCAAAAATTTCGAAAGACGACGCCAAGTATCTTCTGAATAAGCGCCCATTCCATACCATTGCTCAACTGAAAGCTATTCACAAGTTCAAAACTACGAGCAGGAAGAAGACCAAGGTCGACTTAGGCGAGGATGTCTTTGAAAATTTGTACCAGCATGTGAAGCGACTTGATGCCATCGATCGCATCATCCAAGTATGCGATGGGCAAGGCATGGCCATCAATGCCAAGATGGGTAGTTGGAAGATGAACAAGCTCGGGAAAATGAAGACGACCCACGCCAATGCGATGAGCACTGTACTCCCATTCCCAAAGGAGCCCGAACTCGTGAAGAGCAACCTGTACGAATACCAACTGTTTGGAATGAACTGGATGTGGGAGCTCTACAAACGTGGTGTTGGCGGGATATTGGCTGACGACATGGGTCTCGGAAAAACCTGTCAAACCATTGCCTTCATGGCCCTCCTGGTCCAGGTCCGCAAGGACGGACTGCTTGACTCCAAAGCCGGCCCCAATCTGGTTGTCGTACCTCCCTCTGTACTTGACAACTGGCAGAACGAGTTTGTCAAATTTGCTCCAGGTTTGACGGTTATCAAATACTCTGGCAGCCCCATGGATCGGGACGAGCTGGCACGAGAGATATTGGATGCTGGCGACGACGAGTATGACGTTATTCTCACGTCGTACACTCAGATGAGCCGATCAAGAGACACTAGCTGGATGAATAAGATCGGAATCAATGCTGCCGTCTTCGACGAGGGTCACCAACTCAAGAATTCGCAGACCTTGAAGTACAAGGAACTCATTCGCATTAATGCGAATTGGAAGCTTTTAATCACTGGCACACCTATCCAGAACAACATTATGGAAATGATGTCCCTCCTCAGTTTCGTCTCTCCACAGTTCTTCACTCGCGACCAGGAAACCATCGAGCAGCTCTTCTCCCAGAAGGCCTCTTTGAAGGAGGTCAGCGAAGGCGCGACGCTCTTGAGTGATCGCATTCAGCGCGCGAGGAGTATCCTTGAGCCGTTCATTCTGCAACGGAAGAAAGACCAAGTCCTTTCGATGCTACCGCCGAAGACCCGCAAGATTATCTATTGCGACATGCTTCCCAGGCAAAAAGCGCAGTACGACATCACTTCCGCCGACTCCTGCCAAGCATTCCTCGGTGGTCGTGTAGATTCGGGTGGACGGAAGAACGACAAGAACAATCCTTGGGTGCAGTTGCGCAAGGCGGCTACTCATCCCATGTTGTTCCGCAGATCCTTTGACGACGAGAAGTGTGAGAAGATGGCTAGGATTCTCATGGACCGCGTGGGCCCGGAGGAGCTGCAACAGCCTAGTCTCAAACATCTGATCGCGGAGTTGAAGGATGGTTCTGATTTCAAGCTTCATCTCTGGTGCAGAGACTACAAGTGTCTACGGCAATTCGACTGTCATGAGGGCGCGGAATTCGAGAGCGGCAAGGTCCAAAAGCTCCTCGAACTGATCAGAGAATACCAGAAGACCGGAGACCGCGTACTTGTCTTCTCGCGATTTGAAGCAGTCTTGGACATCCTGGAGGAATGCCTTCATAAGGAGGGCATAAACTATCGCCTCATCGAAGGCCGTACTCCGGTCCTCGACCGCCAGAAGTTTGTGGACGAATTTCAGGAGGACAAGTCAATTCCGGTCTTCCTCCTGACGACCGTCGCTGGAGGTATGGGGATAAATCTTACCGGAGCGAATAAGATCGTCATCTTCGATCAGTCCGACAACCCGCAGCAGGATGTGCAGGCAGAGAACCGTGCCCACCGTTTGGGTCAGGAGAAGGAGGTCGAGGTCATACGTTTCATCACCAAGGGCACTATCGACGAGCTCATTTACAAAGCTTGCCAGAAAAAGCTCGAGCTCGCTGGTCACATCACAGGCTTCAACGAGGACATCAGTGATGACAAGGATGCAGGCTTGGTGGCTGAGGTTACCAAACAGCTGCTCAAGGGCGAGGGCGGTGGCTCGACTGAGGGTTACATTACGCCCCCGAAGAGCGACGTCTAGCGACTTCCGCGATGGTTTTGCTTTCTGGTGGTTTACGTCCATGTCTTGGCCGGTGGACTTGCAATGTTCCAAGGTGTTTGAGAGGACTGGGAATGTGTTGAGGCCCACGCCTTGTCAAGATTTGTTCGATTGCAGTTATGCGACTCGCTTACTCTATGGTACTGGCTGTTTGGTACGATCTCGAGAGCATGATGCGGGACAACGGAGCAAGCATTAGAGAAGGGCGTTACTTTGGTACGAAATCAAGATTTACTAGTCTGTTTCTGTTTGGTTGGTAAAGAAAGGGGTAATGAAAGAGGGTAGACTAGAACAGGAGAGGTCACGTTAGAGTCCCGCATGGGATAAAAAGAATAGAAAGTGACTAAAGGTCTGAATCCCGGTTGGGAGAGGCTCATGAGATAAACGATAAGTGCCTTCGTCGTTCCTTCACGACCACTATGGAACACACGAGGAGCATGTTGCGCCAAGCAGCCCCCTGCCTCCGTGGATCGGCGAGGGGGGTTCATCTTATCTTTCGAGGACGTTAGAAGGAAGTCAGTAGTTAGTTGTCCATCACCCCACGGCTTGCCTTTTTGCGGAATGACGTAATTACTGTTTGTCCCGGATAATATTGTATCTATCTACGTCCTGGGGCTAATACGTAGTTTTGTAGTCACTTTATAAGCTAAATAGCTGCCGCGCCTGCCAGTGATATGCACGATGCTGAAATTACAGATCTGGTTGGATCCGAAAAGGTGCTACCCAAGTAGGTAGCCTTTACCTAAGGTGGCTGGGCAACTTCCAAGGTTGTTTGCCATGCAGTTGGGACAGTACAAATGTAACCACACCATCCATTCGCCTTACCTACAAATTGTTCACATAGATTCTTCTTACCTATTTCCTCACCAATGAGAATAACGACACCGCTTGTGATTCCACAGATTTCTGAACAGTTCGCGTAAGTTCCCCTCCGTTCTTCCAGCAAGAATAAATGAACGATTATCCTCACACCATCCACTGTACGCAGACAAAACTCCACTTGGGCCATCAGAACGAATAATGAGCGCACCTGAGGTTTCGCACGGCCGCGGTGGCGCTGGCAACATCAACCCTGACGACACCAAATACACCGACGCAGAGATTGTGCGCGCTGGCGAGGAGGGCACGGGCATTTCAACCGGGCGTGGAGGTAAGCTTATGCAGTCAGACACTCGCACGTGAGAGGCAGAAGAGGCCGAGGAGGTCCAAAGCAAAAGCCAAAGTTCCACTGTGTACCCAGGCCTCTTATCTCTTGTTGTTCCATGGCGCCATTCCCGCGCCTCGCGCCAGATTGCGGCTGATAAGCGACGCCTTACCCAAGGCACGCGCCGAGGGCTCCCTTGATAACCGGTTGGGCTTAAAAGCTTTGCCAGGCCTAGGATTCGCTTTATTTTCCAGTAGTGCGCGGAAAGAAAAGATGGCTGACATTTGCGTGTGTGTTATCATATAGGCGCCGCAAACATTGTCGACAAGAACGCCGAGGCGCCCCGGACAGACAAGGAGGTTGTGCCCCCCGAGGCGGTGCGGCCGTCGATGGAGAATGCGGATTATCACGTCGGGCGCGGCGGCGCTGGGAATGAGCACCATGCAGAGGGCGGCCACAAGGACGCGGCTGCGGCTGCGGGACACAAGGAAAGTCCGAAGGGGCTGGCGGATAAGTTGAAGGCGAAGGTTACGGGGATTTTCAAGAAGTGAGCCTAGACGGAGAGCCTTGTGGAGAAACGACGGGACGATGGACTTGTGGTGTATGGTAATAATGGCGGTGGTTGGTTGAAGGAGGTGATGGGTTTTATTAGAGTTTCAACAGTAATAATATCAGCCCCTTGCCGTGGGGCAGTTTTCCTGATGAAGTTTGGCAGAGTTCTTTTTGAATGAAACGGTGATCTACAGACGTTTCTAGATCTACGTTGAGGGTCCGATATCATGGGAGGTCACGACGGTCCCTCCCCTTCAGCGCATTATACTTCGGCAAGCAGTGGAGGGGTTTTCCGGTCCTCCTCGGTAAACGACGTTGCCTCTGACAAGCTGTGGGATGAATGTTCGACGAAGGACCAGCCTACAAACGAGTTCCGCATCTCTCGACGTTGACGGGGTCGGTAGTCTCAAGGCGCGCAGCGGTCTAGTTACAGTCCCAAGTCTGGCAATTACCAGTGTAAGAATGGGCAAGTCACTACTAAAAATGTGGTTTTGTTGCGAGCACCTTATTCCCCGCACACGGGACTTGTAGGATGTGATGTTATTGCATTATTTGCAATGAAGTCTCCTGTCATGTGAACTTGAGCAGAGTGAAAAATGTCGTATCATATGATTAATTAGGTTTTGGGGAGGTCTCAGTTGGTAGGCTGTCACATCCAAACGGTTGGTAGGCATAGACACTGACCGAATTCGGGGTCCAGATTGTCCCTGTCGACTGCCTACCTAGGTACTATAGCACGAGCAGGGGTCTGCTGTATTGGCTGCGAATCGTCACGAAGAGGCCATAACTGACTTCCTTGGATAAATAGATATTGTTGTAACCAGCCATTATAGCCCCATTTCGGGATTCGGATTCGGATTCACGTCTTGTTCATCTCTCTCTTCTCTTCTTCTCTTTCCATGCCCACCGCAGACCATAAATACACAGACTTCAATGCCGATTCGTATGTCAGCTTTGCTTCGGATTCCAACACAAAGTGAAACAGGCCCACAGCGCAGCGGCCACTTCGCGCTCAAACGCTGCAGTTTCTGGATCTAAAGTTCTGGATCCGGAACCCTGAGAAAGAGACCTTGAACTAATAATTTTAGACGCTACAGAGGGACCCGGCTTACAGCGCCCGTCATCCCCCGTGGGATTTGGATCTGGACCTGATGTCGCACCGGCAGACGCCAATGTCTGCCCGTGCCTTTTCTAAGAATAGGTAGCCTCTAGCTGCAGTAGGCAATAAAACTTGGGGCACTGGTCAGCGTCGACACACACACACACACACACCTGCAACCGCACGGGGCCCCATGATGACGGCCCACGTTCCACAAAATGGACCCCATTCCGCCAGCTCTCATCATCCACAGAACCAACCACACCAGCACCACCAACAACAACAACAACAACTACTACAACCTCCTCCTCCGCGGGCGCCTTTCTTGCCACGCTTCCCGTCTGGACTGTCCTACGGCTCAGCTTTGGAGGCCGACGACGAACTTTCAAACACCTCGGCATCGGCGTTGTCTGATGATGAGACCGGGAGCGATACCGACACCATGTCAACTCAGAATAGAACAAACAGCATTGGCACGCCGGTGCGATATCCCGGCGAGGATACTAGACGTTAGTACACTCTAGTTTGGGAGCTGTTTCGATCGTATTGTGCTGAAGCGATACTGACAAAACGACCGGATGGCAGCGACGAGTGTGAAGGAGTTGAGAGGTTGGTACATGTATGCTTTCGCAGCTGAGACTTATGTTATTTGCGGTTAGTTATCCTGTCCACAGGTGTGAGTGAAGATGTCAACTGACTTGGGTCATAGCAATTGGTATGGACTACATTTCATGCACCATTCCCGGATCTCAAGCATCTTGATGAGGTCTCAAAGACACTTACTACGGTACTTGTTGTCTAACATTGTTCAGGTTCATTCATTCCCATTCTGCTTGAGAGTTTGGCACGAGAGAACGGAACGCTGTTGAAGAATGGCAAGCCCTGCGGGCCCAGCAATGATAAAATCAGCAGCGAAGCGAAACAGTGCGTCGTGCACGTCCTGGGCATGGAGATCAACACGGCCAGTTTTGCCATGTACACGTTCAGTATCAGCGTGCTGGTTCAGGCACTACTGGTCGTCAGCATCAGCTCCGCCGCAGACCACGGTCAATACCGCAAGAAGCTTCTTCTAGGCTTTGCATGGATTGGCAGCTCTTCTGTCATGCTCTACATTTTTATTTCCAAGAACCTCTATATTTTTGGCGCTGTACTCGCAATCATTTCGAACGTGGCCTTTGGCGCCTCGTTTGTGCTGCTAAACTCGTTTCTGCCTCTGCTGGTCCGGAACCATCCGAGAGTGCTTTTTGCAGAGGGACTGTTAACGCCCGACTTGTCCACAGCGAATGGCGACTCCCAGCGCCTAGAGGACTCACCGGTCGGGGCGGCGGATTCAGAAAGCCTTCCCAATAACAACTCGACGACCGCATTGCTGCAAGACGAGGCCCAAATTCCGCTGTCCAAGGTCTTGACACACCAGGACCAGACCTCGCTGGAGCTCAAATTGTCGACAGAGATCTCCGCCAAAGGAATTGGAATTGGCTATGCAGCAGGACTTTTCGTGCAGTGTATTGCCATCGTTGTTCTGATCCAGATGAAGAGCACCACCTGGTCCCTACGAGTCGTGCTACTCATGATCGGAGCATGGTGGGCGATATTCACCATTCCGGCGGCGTACTGGCTCCGTCCACGACCAGGGCCGCCCTTGCCCGCAGGAAAGAATTACACAGGCATCAGGGCGCTGATGTCGTACACGGCGTTCGCATGGAAGTCCCTATACAAGACCGTCAAGCTGGCACGGCGACTGGTGGACATTATTCTATTCCTAGCGGCCTGGTTCCTTTTGTCCGACGCCATTGCGACGACCTCGTCTACGGCCATCCTATTCGCAAAGACCTCGCTCAGCATGGAGTCCTGGGCGCTCGGTCTCATCAGCGTCATCTCCACCACAACCGGCATCGCCGGTGCCCTCTCGTGGTCTTGGATCTCTCGCCACTTCACCCTCAAGCCGCACCAAACGCTCCTCGCCTGCATCGGTCTCTTTGAGCTCATTCCCATCTACGGCCTACTCGGCTATCTCCCCTTCGTTCGGTCGTGGGGCGTCGTTGGCCTCCAGCAGGCTTGGGAGATGTTTCCCCTCGCCGCCGTCTACGGATTCGTGCTTGGCGGCCTGAGTAGCTACTGCCGAGCCGTCTACGGCGAGCTGATCCCGCCGGGGTCTGAGGCGGCCTTTTATGCACTGTACGCCATTACGGACAAGGGTTCCAGTGTGTTTGGGCCGTTCATTGTGGCCAGTATTATCGAGGCTACGGGGGAGATTCGGCCGGCATTCTGGTTCCTGGCTGTGCTTGTGGGCCTACCGGCGCCGCTCATCTACTTTGTGGATGTCGAGAGGGGCAAGTTGGAGGCGGAGAAGCTCGTTGGGGTTATTGAGGAGATGAGGACGCAACGGGAGGTGGATAGTGCTGCTAGGGAAAATGGAGAGGACCAGGCTATGCTGGGTGGGCGCGAGGATGAGGGCCATGAGGCTTAGGATGGCATTGGAATGGCGTGGTTAAAGGGGAAAGTTACCTAAGGTAGACAAGACTACACAAAACGTTGGAGGAGTTGGGTTTCTGCTTTGCCAGCATTGGAGATAGCGATGGAGTTAGGGCGTATTTATGAGGGATATAATACTTTTGTTGTGGCTTTTGAATCAATTCCGTCTGTATTTATGACACCCTCGTGAGAACTCATGGCAAGCAATTTCTAATGTTGTGCAACATGATCCGGCAAGCGAGCAACATCTATCTTCTGTCTCCTCACTTCGATCGGCTCCGACCGTTTTCCAGCCGGTGAGCGTTTTCAGCCACAACGGTGGAATGTTGACCCGTTTTATTGTTATGCGACGGCGTGCCGGTGGCCCATGCTTGGCTCACGACGAAAGTTCCCCCCATTCCCCCTCAAAAGTGCTTGGATTGCTCTGTGGAGGGGGGGTGGGCCCTTCTGGAGGCTGGGCTGGGGGGTGACCACCTGCCACCGTGCCGGACGTGCTTATTAGCTTACCGAAATCCTGAACCGCATTTTTTTGCTCTGCTCCGCTCCACACACCCTTGGG
>JAPEVC010000287.1:0-40528 GCA_027946555.1 Gnomoniopsis sp. IMI 355080 | reverse complement strand
GAACGGTCGCAACGCCCGGGCCGCTGGCGGCTGCTGGGCAGGCCATCGTCACCATCACGGTCAGGGTCTGGGTGACGGTCAAGGGCGGTTGTGCAGCGCCGGAGGCCGTCACAGTTTGGTTTTGTGCCACAAGGGCCGTCACGGTTTGGTTTTGCGCGGCGGCGGCCGCGGCGGCGGTCACGGTCTGCTTGACAGTCGCTGTCTGCGTCACGGTCGTTGCCTTGTTTGCCTTCTTCTTTGCCTCCTTCAACTCAGCCTGGGCGGCGCCCAACTGCTCCAATAATGCCGCAAGTCCTCCTAGTCCTCCTCCTCCTCCTCCTCCTCCTCCACCATTACGGCGTTCTTCCAACTCGGCTCCTCCATCTGCTTGTACGGCCGCCTCCCTTTTCGCCGATCCTACATGCTCAGCATTGTGCGGCGCTCTCCTCGGCAGGTTCTCAACCCCTCGAACCCTGTATTCGAAGTTGGTGGCCTAACGTATTAGGTCAGCGTGACTGCCGCGCATCATTTGTTCACTGCGCAACCCGAGCCCATACTTGACGCACCTGTACGAGGGCCACACACCCTATTATTAATAACAAATACTGAAAGAGAAGCCTCATCTTGTCGTCAAGACAGGTGAGGCTTCAAACCCGTTGAAGTCGTACGCAGCCGTGATTACAAGCGGTTAAAAGAGTGTGACAACAGGACCAGCCGTGCGTAGAAAGGAAATAGGGGAAGCGTAGTTGACTCTGTCGTCTTGAACGTCGTTGCCTTCGGACCTCGAAATGGCGTTGTAGGAGGAAAGGATGGGCTTGGGTCGGTTTCGAAAGAGAGGAAAGCCAAGCCTGCAGGTTTCCAGTGCTGGGTCGGCCAACGATATGACGAAGCGTGAAAAGAAAGATCGACCGGAAGGAAGCAAGGTAGCACCTCCCGGAGATGGGATGGGTGATGAGACTTTTGAGGGAAGAGACAAGAGTCGTAGGCCTAGGATCGACAACAGGCGTATGGCTGTCTCGATGTCTCAAAGATACATAGTACTGGTCTGGCAGGTGGGTCTATCTTGTTACTTGCAAGGGCTACATGCACACTCCTCCACCATCGAGAGACTAGGTCTGGGACAGTAGCGAACGGGTGTGAGCATGCCGACCCTCCCACGGTACGTAACGCGGTAATCTCAGACGCAATGCTCTTTTTGTGTGTGCCTCGCAAATTGCGTAGGCATATCAGTGTGAAGCCACTAGCTAGATGAATCGGACGACCAGACAGCATAATCTGGGTCGAACATGATGATCTACTCATCAACCAGAAGATGAGATGAGAGATCAGTGCGGATAGCCAAGATAGAGGGAGGATGTGGCGCAGGCCGTGCTACTGGCAGTGGCCGACCATACTGTGGGAATGCGCAACAACAGAAGAAAAAAACACAGCGAATGATCTAGTGTCCGTCAGGGACATGGTGGGCGCGTTTCGAGACGACAAGATCAAGAGACGACTCCAAGACGGCGGTAGTGTCAAGGGCTTGGCAATGCATATCGGCCGGTGCCCAGGCAAGCAAAAAACGAACAGGAAAGAAAAAAGGGCCAGTCCGACGTTGGACGTAGGAGCACAGAAGTGAGCGCGGGTGAATTGAGCCGCATCTTCTCTGTGGGTATAGGATCCGCCGGGAAAGGAGGGGGAACCCTGGCGGTTTGAATGGTGATGAGACTTGGGCTGCGACAAATGGTGTCGGAGAGCCTAAGTCGGGTGCGTATGCGCATGGGGCGAAACCACCTACTATGTACCATTGCAGCGCTACAACGCGTTCGGCCGGGAGGGCATCAACTGCAAATGGCAAGAGAAACAACCAAAAATTGCTGAAAAAAGGCAGAATGATCTGCCTTTTGACAGGCGGTCCGGCCCTGAATAATGGGCGCTGGGTGAGTTCATGATCATCGCGGACAAGAACCGCCGCCACGTTAATAAAAAGACGTTGGCCAGGCCCACCCGATTACATGGCGGCATGATTCCGACTTAACGCCAAGTAGTGGCCCAGGCAAAGAGTCCACAAACGCAGCTATGCATCACGTTTGAGAGAAGCGCAGACACGTGAATCTGTCACCAAGCAACAGTACAGGGGCGGCGAGCCGCTGTCTTCGGATGTCACCAACCGTTTCGGGACGCGACTAGTGGAGCCGCCCATCTCGACGGCTTCTGCACGGGCTTGTGTGACGCCGGTGTCACATACACAAGGTATACGTCAACAAAGGGACGACGTAGGGAGGTGGTACAGTAGAGACCTAGCAGTGAGAATGTGTCGATAGGCTTCCAATAAAATATCGAGACCAGCGATTTGGGCAAGGTGAACAAAGGGCTTCCATGATAGGCAAAGTTGTCGGGCCGGAACAACTCGAGTGCCATTTCTGTCCGAGTCCGAAGTCTCGGACCCGGAACGTCTCTTTCGGTGCGACCTTTGGTGGTGCCAAGCCAGAAAGTATGACGACTTGACTTTGTTCGCCGTGATCCATCAGCTGCCTTTAGTAGCTGCCCAAATCAGACCTAGGTAGACATCTGGGTAGGGTGATCAAAGTTTTGCAAATCAACGTCAACAGTCAACATAGAAAACGAAATAAAACGTTATCTCTCGCCTGTCTGCCCAACGAGTCAAAGCCAAAGTTGATTGTTTCCTTATTCCTTGGAAATTTCCTCCCGTGAGACTGTGATTCCGGCTGAGCCCGTAGCCGAAAGGGAAGCCAAAGCTTGTGCAGTCTCCCGTATGAAACCAACCTCGACATTCCGTTTCCTCTCGAGCAAACAACTCGGATCTCTTTGGGGTAAAGACTCACTGACCAAAACACACTAGACCTGTTATCATCACGACACACCTCAATTTTTTTATTTTTTTTTATGGGTGATCGCAACGCCTTTGTCCAAGGCCCAAACCGCCCAGCATGGAGGGTACCGTCCACGTCCTGGACGACTACTATCTCTCCATCACACTGCTCATCACCATCGCATATCAGCTGTTCTTCTTCTCTATCGCCTTCACCTTCAAATTTGACAAACTCACCGGTAAGCTCATGTCATCAATGCCCACGATATATGTATATAGGAATAGCAGGACTGAGACAATTGCAGACTTCGCTGGCGGCACCAATTTTGTAGTTCTCGCCATCATCACCCTCGCCTGGTCCGGCTCTCACCCCTCCGCACGCCAAATTGTCGCCTCCATCTTCATCATGCTATGGGGCGTGCGTCTCTCCGGCTTTCTCCTCTTCCGCATCCTCAAAACCGGCAAGGATGACCGCTTCGACGACAAGCGCGATAAGTTCTTCCCCTTCTTGGGGTTCTGGGTGTTCCAGATGATCTGGGTCTGGGTCGTCTCCTTGCCCGTCACCATCATCAACTCACCCAACGTGACGCGCTATCCGTTTATCGGCTTTGGTACTGCGCGTGATATTGTAGGCATTGTGCTGTTCACACTGGGCTTTGTTATGGAGAGCGTCGGGGACGTAGAGAAGTTTCGCTTCAGACAGCGTGCAGACAAGAGTGCCGTATGTGACAAGGGCTTTTGGGGCTGGTCCAGGCATCCGAATTACTTTGGCGAGATTATCATACAGTTTGGTGCGTTGTCCCCTTCATTTGCACTCCCGCGCCCCTGGTCCTCTTCCTCTCACGCAAAACTTACACACTGCCAGCCATCTACATGATCGCCGTCTCATCCGCCGCAGACGGCTTTGTCCAAGGACAAGCCTACAAGGCCCTCTACGCAACCATTGTAGGCCCGTTCTTCCTGACCATCCTGCTCATGTTCGTCTCCGGCTTGCCACTCTCTGAGCGGCCTGGCGCCAAGAAGCGCTACGAGAAAGGCGACAACTGGGATGGTTACAGGCGCTACCTCGACCGAACGAGCATTTTGATACCATTTCCGCCACAGCTATACGAGAAGATGCCAGTGTTTTTGAAGAGGACCGTGTTCCTGGAGTTCCCCATATATGTGTTTGATCCGGCGAAGCATTCGGATGGCGGTGAAGGTGGACAGCAGGAGAGGATGGCTGAGGAGGGGCAACCGAAGCCTTTTAATGGGGGAAGGGATGGAAGCTCGGACGGTCTGACGGGGGAGTCACATCGAGGATGATCTTTGGATATCAGGGAAAGTACCATGTTTGTATATGACGACCCTATATATTCCCAGTCCTAGACAGTCTGAGCGCCGCTTTTGTTAATTCCAGAACAGAGGGGCTCGACCTCATAATAGTTAATATAGACGTTTCTCATTCTCTATACCCACCTTAGCCTGCGGCTCCCTAGCATAACACATCACATCCCGTGCAATACCGACGTCAGGTCTGGGCCCGCAAGCGAACACAGGCCTTCGATCGGCCTGTCTGTCCCACCCATCACCTCATCTTCCCTCGGAGTGGCGCCGCTTCCCGTAAGCACTCCCGGCTGGTCCAGCGTCTCTTGCGAGTCGCTGTACCCACTTGAGCGCGTCGATTCTTCCTCATAAGACTCGACGCCCTCAGGGATTGGAATCATGGCGGACTTTGTCCAGATGTGAATGGCTCGCGTCCAGTCCAGCCCGGGCAGACAGCCGCCTTTTACGGAGACAACATTTTTATTCTTCAGAAAGGCAAGCTGTGAGCAGGTGTCCTGAATGAAATATCTTTCCCAGAGCGAGTGAAGAAGGATAAGCGAGTGTTGACTCGAAGAGATTGTAAAGTGCACTCACTGGTGTGGTGTGGATGAGTCGTGTTCCGCAAGATTTGCAGAAATAGCTAGGCGAAAGTATGAGTTTACTCATCCTTTGCTTCACCATCAAGGTCCTCGCCACTGAAGTACACTCACCAGTAAAGTGTCTGTCCCGACGCAGTGGGTCGGCTGTATATAGGACCGGGATCAGCACATGTGTATGTATTACTTGTCAAGTTGTTTCACTCTTCGGCCTTCCCATTTTCTCTTCCTTGTGCCAATCTCTACAGTCACGCCTCCACACCCCCGTCTTTCCTTTCGTGATTGGCATCGCCCACGGGGATTTATCACAAGTGGTCCAACTTACGTATAGCAACTCAACAACTCGGCATCGGGCATCTGGAACCGTGGAAAGATGGCTGACGTGCCAAACGCCGAGGACGACTGCTTGCGACACTCAGCGCAGTGGCATATGTACAACGCGAGCGGGCGTTCGAGAGGCGTCTTGAATGCTACCGCACCACATTGACATTGCGCTTCCATGATGGGTGCTTTGTGCGTTTTGATTCTCTTCAGTAACACTAAGTACGAACAAAAAGGATATCTGGGCCAATGTGCGATTGTGGTTTGACAATGTGATGACCACTCTCGTCTGGGGCGTTTTCAACCTGAAAGAAGGGCTTAATAAGCTGACAAAGCATAGCCACCCCCTAGCTAGGGACAGACGCAGTATCTTCAGACACAGGCACAGACACAGATGAGAGGGAGAACAACCGCTGACTCGACGCCGAAATGGACATGCTGTCATCCGCTATCGCAGCCTTGGGAACAGTCGACTCACTTGTCCGCCGCCAGTGGCCAGTGGACCCCCCTGGCTATGCCCGAAAGCCCATGACCGTGAGTGCTAAGTTGACGTGACTAACACACCTAGTAGCCCCCCGCTCCCAATCGCGAAGTCACATGTGCGACGATCTGCGCCCAGACCCATCAGCAGAAATTCTCCGGTCTGGGCGAACAAGGCAGCACTTTTAATAAGCACTAGCGGGCAGGTGCTGCGGGTATCCCCGTTGGAGCGTGGCCCACGAAAACGGCCAGAAGCAATGCTTGTACGACGGCGTGTGATAACCATTTCCAAGGTCGTGGTCACAGCGTGTGCGGAAATCGGC
This sequence comes from Gnomoniopsis sp. IMI 355080, assembly GCA_027946555.1. Taxonomy (NCBI): domain Eukaryota; kingdom Fungi; phylum Ascomycota; class Sordariomycetes; order Diaporthales; family Gnomoniaceae; genus Gnomoniopsis; species Gnomoniopsis sp. IMI 355080. Next base: position 34,712 of record JAPEVC010000287.1, on the reverse strand, counting down.
CCGGTCCCGTCCCGGCCTTGTTCAACACCGGCATGTTGTGCTGCGAATACATCTTCAAGTAAATCTTTGAACAAGCATGGCTTACAGGGGATTGCGTAACTAGGCAGGTAGCTTTACTCCGTCTTACACCTGTTGTCATGGGACCCAAAAAGCGGGTCCAGCTTACCTTTGATGGACCGTGGTATTGCCCGGAAAATATATGGCTTGGTAGATCAAATGTAGTATCATTCTAAAGAATATTTTGTAAAAAGCTCAAACGCCGTGCCATGCTTAGCCTCAAGGTGAAAGCCATTTCCCTTGCCTTTATATTTCAATGCCCTTGCTGTGTCCGTCCCAAGTCGATCTCACTGTCGACCACTTTCATTTCAATCGTCCGCGCCAGCTTGATCATTGGTATATCCACCAGTCGCCAAAATACATCCGCAACCCAAATGACAATGGGCCCCAGGATTGCTAAGCCCAACGCCCACGCTAGCGTCCTCTGTGTCGCAGTTTCCACGCCCACAAACCCCTTGACGCCGCCAGGCAAAACCTCTGGCCTGTATCCTGGTAGTCCCGGCGCAGCCATCGGTGCTTGGTAGAGCGTACCAGCCACGCGCTTCTGCAGAATCTCCAGCACAGGCCCATGAACAATGTAGACGGCAAAACTGAGGTGGCCACAGTATTGCGGGATTGGCCCCTCGAGGAAGCGCTTGATAAAGTGCAGCTCGCCACACGTCCACACCATGATAATGGCCTGGATGGCAAACCAAAATTTCTGCGGAGTGAGGTTGTCGACCGGCGGGAAGGACGAGGGCGTATGTGTGTAAAGCCAACTGATGATGGGGGTCTTTGGGGCGTTGAAGTTTGGCCAGCCCTCGGTGTAGAGGGCAAAGAGAAGAAGGCCGATGTGAACGCCGTAATGAAGAGCCTGGTTCTCTATATATGGGCGCAAGGTACCCGGGCTCGCGCTCGTGCTCGCGGCTGGGTCGTAGAATTCGTATTGTTTTGGTGCTGTTCTTGCCTCTACGGTGCGCTTTATGTGGAAATCGGCCAAGATCATACCAGCGTAGAATTCCATGGCCGCCCACTTTCCACATGCCACCACGTAGGCCCAAAGCAGGACCATGGTCACTGTCCGAGCTTGGGGTCGTAACCTTGACAGCATCAAGAGTGTCAAGAAGAGCATGTACGAGTGGACGAACTCGATGGGTATGGACCACAGGTGTATGTCGAAAGCCGGGCGCAAGTCGAAGTCCCAGGCCCACGGCCAGGTTATGGAGTGGAATGCGGCGTCAATCCAGGCCCAGAATTGTGTAGAATTGTATTTGAGAGGCTTATACATGAACCCTGCCTGGATCAGCACCCCTATCATGGCCGTGGACACAAGACAGGGTCCAAAAAGTCTGATAGGTCTTCGGAAGGTCGAAGATGCAAGAGCCGTGTAGCACTTTTCCAATTCTCTTGCGCGTATAGCTTTTAGAGGCTTGTATGATAGCACGAACCCTGAAATGACAAAGAAGATGTGCACCATCGGCCTGCCGCTATAGAGAATTCGGAAGAAGGGGAGTTGGAGGAAGGAGGATACGCCGTCGACGTTGAAGCCGTATGAGGGGACGAGATATTGGTGATTCTCTTCGGTGTAGTGGCAGCAGAAGACGATCATGGCAGCGAGCCCACGCAGGCCGTCGAGGTACGATGTCGGATGTAATTTGTGGGTGGCGAGCGGGCTCTTGTGGTCAGGCCAAAGAGCGTCGGCGACGAAACTAGGCAGGAGGGCGTGGAGAGCCATGTCGAGAGTGATGAACCATCGTCGACGGAGGCGGGAGATCAGTGGCATGCGGTGGATGAGTTGCCTACAGAAGGATGGAGGAGGATTAGGAGAGCCAGGATGCAGCGCCAGCACCGTTCGCAGGCTGGCGAAGCTCGGGACAGATGTTTGAGGAAGATAGTTGAGCCCGGCTCGGCGGTTCGAGATTCCAAGCTAAAAGTCAGGAGGAGAGAGGGTCAAGATGCGCGGTCTCTCTAGGGCAGAGGGGGACACGCATGCGCGTGGGTCAGCGTTGCGCAGACCGGGCAGGGTTATTTAGGGGCGAGGAGATGCGCAGAAAGTGGAAAGGAAGCTGGCGGAGTGGATTTTGGGAAGTCGGCCGTCATAAGCCAGGTCCGTTGCAACCACCCTGGCGAAGATCATGCCGTATGACCTGTGACAAGGCTTGCCGAGTCCTCTAGGAAAGGTTGTAGGACCGGGTGGGACTATGGAACTATGAGAACTTGGCCTGCAGCAGCACCGCGTGGGGTCCGAACGGGAAGCTTGGCCCGGATCCTAAGCCAATTCTCCCGATTCCTTTGAACCCGATCGAAGTATGATTGTGATATGGATTGTTTCAACGTTTCAAATCCATCCGTCAACAAGCGAGAATAAAAGACATGTCGGGGACATTTTTTTAAATCACAGCATTCCTCCGCCCTCCTAGCCAATAAGAATAAACACAAGTCGAACAGCAATGAGTCCGCGTGCCTGGTGGGACTTGTGGAGTCATAGAGTCATATACTCAGTGCTGAGTACCTCCTAGGTACGGAAAAAGAAAGAAAAATTCGGACACGTCCCCGATACCCGAAAAAGATGACGGCAAGCGCCGACTTGTTTCGACTACCATGTCTCCAGTACTTTTATTTCGGGACTTCTGGAGCCACATGCCTTTCCGCACAGGGGTAAGGCCCACATTACCGTTTTCTTCGCAGGTACTGTGTACCCAGTCGTTGCTATGTATAGAGGTGGTCTCCTCGGGCGATCTTCATGCTCGACCTCACCCTTTTTGCAATTTTTTGGTGAGACCTATGAAAAAACCTAAATATTAACCTTCAAAGCTAAACATTAACAACATGATGGAAATATGACAAGCTGACAGGATCTGAAGATTCATTTGTGCCAACACCCTCACAACCGAGGTATATCAGAAATGGCATGTCAGATCTCAAAAATAGGTCCCTTCTATTCAGCGTATCGAAACTTTTTATTGTTTAACGCGATACGTTAGGCTATCAAGTCTGCCAATGGCATTGTTGGTCCTCATGAAGAATTTCAAGGAAGTGAACTGAGGGTTGTCTCATATGCGACTATGCCAGAGCATCTCAGCGCCAACCTCACCTCCAGGGACACTGTATCGGCGCTGGGTCCAGTCACGCTCTCGTCGACACTGCAAAGACTGACAAAGGACAAGATCCGGATCGAACATTACGTAGAACAATGGTTGATAAGACGACAGTCCACATGGCAAACCGGGACCTTGTTCCGCGCATTGTTGCCTTGACATATTCATGTATATATGGACATTGAAGTTGTTTTATTGACACCTGTCACTTAGTCAACATCGTTGAAATCTGACGATGGGTAGCCCAGGGTGCGCTTCGAGACACAGCGATTGGACACACCTTGTGTGTTTGTAGCTGACGCTATCGCCAACCGGTATTAGTGGGCCGCTTTTCATTTGTTCGTCTCAGCCGTAAGGGGAATAATGCACTATTGGTTGCTTGCCCTGGCAGCCTCCAATGTGTGAATTGGACGGTTGAGTCGGTATACCTTGAAGATACGTCTGAGCTCTGGGCACAGTTTCAGTTGCAGTGCAGCGGTACTTGCTATGATGACCATCAGACTCCTCCAGACGGCTATAGGCGGAGTGGCAGCCCGTGTCTAACACCCCAGCACTGCGTCGTCACGAGACTTGTTCAAGCCAATGAAAAATGTTGCGACAATCCCGCGATCCAGGCCTCACACAGGCATCTGAACTTGAGTCTTTCAACCTACAGTCATGGCTGCAGCCAAACCCTGCAATTCCGGGACCACGTCAAATTCGACTTCGCTAGTGGTACCTGCATTGCGAGCCACATGATGACGAAGTCATAGAGCGCGGTAGGTTGCTGTCGTTGCGACTTTGACGTTTTCAAATCAGTGGGCAATATTGGTCCGGAATGTGGGAACCAATATATCGAATACTTGCAATGAACTTCCAAATGCTGCGTCGAGAGGACCGTGGAATTCTTGCCAATGTCCAGGGTAATGTCACTCGCCCCTGTCACGGATGACCAGAGCTTGTGTATGTAATATGTGCCTGCGATTCTGCCATCGTCGGCGATAGACGCTCTTTTCGAGGTCGGTCATACTGTGGTGTCTGGGGTTCTAAGTCAACAGCAGCGCTTCCGAGATTGAGGACTTGTGCTGAGTCGGATGTAGAAGTTCTGCTTCATTTGATGCACGACGCCGTGACGCTTTCGGTAGACCAAACTTGAGTGTTGATAACATAACTGGGAGTGACGTAACCGAGGCCGTCAGAATGGTGGCCGGCGCACTTCGGGTACGTGGGAACATTGAAACGCACCGAGATCTCGTTTCTTACAACTTTCCCCATTCGCGGCACCGAAGTTCTATCTACCCAAGCCTCCGCTAGGTCTCGATGGTACGTGAGTGCCCACATCGTTGTGCATCTACTAGATGCAGGCGTAGACACTTCTGCCTTGATGCCTTCCAGGACGATGGCACGGCCAGTCGAAGTCGGTTTGCAACAATGCCAGACCTAGGTAGGCGATAACAAGTCAAGGCTACCTAGGTATTCAGCAGGGTGTTTTGAGTGTGTTGTCAGCGGATGGGCCTTTTCAGCATCCTTTTTGCCTATTCTGGCACGCCGTAATCTATACTGATTTCGCCGAGGCGTCATCTCACTGCCGCAGCCTAGCTCGTCTCCAGGCTTATTGGCATTCAATGTCACAAGGCTGTTCGTGATACATTATAAAAGAACTTGCTCTGAATTCCCACAACGATGCATTTTCGTACTCTGCTCACTTGCAGATTCAACAGCTCAAAGGCAGGCAGCAGTCCGCACGCGCCCCTCCCACCCAAAAGACAAAACTTCGATATGATGATAGCGATCCTCCAGGCCCTTCTCGCGGCTCAACTAGCCCTCGCAACTTCTTCTGTCACTACCCTCTTTGCCCTCCCAGCCAACGCTTCGTGGCTGGAGAATCTCGTCTACCGCCCCTCGGCCAAAACCGTCCTTGCTACACGTCTCGATGTCGCCCAGCTGTGGTCCATCTCAACTACTACAGGAGCCGGGACTCTACTCGCGAATGTTCCCGACATCACGGCGCTTGTCGGCATTACACAGACAGGCTCATCGCCCGACGAGTTCTACGTCGCCGGCCTCAATTTTACTACTGCGGGCATACAACCAAATTCATCAACCTTGTGGAAGCTCACCTTCCCCTTGGACGGCGGTTTCGTCTTTGAGCCGGCATTCGGCGTGCCTGGAATGACACTGATCAATGGCCTGACCACTTGGAACAAGACCACCATACTCGCGACGGACAGCTATGAGGGCACCATCTGGGAAATCAACTTGAACACCAAATCCTCCTCACGTGCTTTGGCAGACCCAACTATGGCGCGGATCGACGATAACGGTGTGAATGGCGTCAAAGTTCTGCGCTCATCCAAAGAGGTGTATGTGTACTACACCTCTACTGATCAATCACTCCTCGCTCGCATCCCTGTGGATCCTTTGATGGCCCGCGCCTTGGGCCCAGCGGATATCATCGCATTTGACATTGGCGCTGTGGACGATTTCGCCTTGCTCCCAGACGGCTCGGCAGTGATTGCTACGGGAAGCAACAATACCATTGTCCACGTTAGCCTGAGCGGAAATGTCGAGACAGTCGCAGGCTCCCCCGAGAGCCAGGAAGTGGCAAGTGGTACGGCTTGTCAATTTGGGGAGGATGGAGTGTTATATGTCACCACTGGTGGGAGTGAAACGGCGGGAAAGGTGGCTGCTGCTGACCTGGGGTGGGATATGTGACACAGTAACGTGCTCCCGCTTCGGATAGGAGTTGTGTGCTGCCTTTTGAAGGGAATTCGACAATTGCAGTTAAACGACGGCACCTGGCTGATCAATTCCCTGACATTCAGATACGCTAAACAGGCGAAAATACAATGCTCCAAAATTACATCAATATAAAGTCAGACAAGATGGAGGAGGTATTGCTGATTTGTGCGTACAATTTCCCGACCAATAACACTGAAGCTCTGTCCAGAATAGGCAGTTGCAGGGGTCCTACTGTGTGTGCATCCCAGTTCGTTGTGACCACCTCGAAGCCGTGGGATGTTCATTGCTAGAATTCCAACTACCTACTTCCTAGGTAGGTATCTAGGTACTGCGCGTATGCACCTCGAAGTCCTATACATACCAAACGGAATCCTGCATCATCAAGGCAGCTCCCATAATGGATCCACACCCCACGCACTTCAACACAGCCAATCCTGCTCATACTGATCCTCATTTGGGGGGGGGGGAGCGGTGGGTGTGGCTATCTCACGACTGCTAGATTCCATACGATTGACCAGATCCTACCCCGCAACAAACATGCTGAGAAGATGATGGCACCGCTCCTAGGCGCGCAATCTTTCTTTTTGGCCCTACCGAGACTCAGCAGCCTATGGGGTCCCGGTGAGAAAAGAAAACATCATAGCGCCAGCATTATTGCCACGAACAGATTCCGACTGGTATCACAGCAATCATGTGGGTCTCTCTCTATATCTTGCCTGTTTCCTGTGCCATGTTTGTGGTAACTCCGCATCCGGGACCAAGGGTCCCATGATCTAACGAACAATGATTGGAAACAGAGGTTGAAATATGCGTCGCTGTCGAGGTGGTGACAGTGATGATGGTCGTCGGTGGTGCAGTGGTGACAGTGGTGATCGTCGTCGGTGGTGCAGTGACAGTCGTAGTTGTAGGCTCCTCAGTTGCTGTGCTGCTGATGATGCTTGTCGTTGTCGTCGTAGGGCCCGGAACGACCGTCGGACTCTCTGTCACCGTGATCGTAACAGTCGGACGCGGTGCAGGACGGAGCCCTGGAGGCCAAGGCCCACCACTTGGGACGCTCGTCGGAACGATTGGGATGCCCGCTTCTGACCCCGCTGATGCTACTGCGAAAAACAGCGCTGGTGCTACCAGCTTAATACCATGTGAGAAGAGCATCCTAGCTTAAGCACAGAGTGTATGAGAGATCACGGAAGACAATCAAAGCATGAAACATGGAAGAATTGAAGGGTGTCAGATGAGTAAGTCAATCGAGGAAGAGGAAATGCTTAGGCCTGCGTGTAGACTGAGGATTCTGCAGTATTCATACATCTCAATCTACTTAACTACACCGGGCACTGGGTCAGCAGCAGGCCATCTTTGTATGACTTTGTATTTAGTGCCGTCTGTGTGGCAGATTCTGTTGTCATTGTTCTCCAAGTGTAGTCAGTTAGGTCGATGAGGCTGGGGAGCTAAAGACTAGTCAATATTCGAATCATTTGAAATATCTTATTGAGCTGCAGCGGGGAAGTAATCAATGGGTCATCGGGTCATCAAATTATCCAAGCACTTTGAAGATACAGAAGAATTCTAGGTAAACCAGCGGGGTGCCTCATCGCACCTTACACCACCTCCTACACCTCCATACTGCCCTTACTAGATGCATGTGGACTTCCTTCGATCATGTCAACGATCATGTGAAAGCCGTGCTTTTGTCACGTTGTCCTGGATCAGACGGAGATACACTGACTAAGTTGAGTCAAAGCTTGCAGGCACATCAACTTACCCTGTGATAGCTTGACGGATAGAGCGACCTGCTCGTAATTTTATGTCCATTCAAAAAGCAGCAGATCCACTCGACCAAGAGATTGGGTTTCTTTGACTCTTATAACTAGGTACCTATAGACATTTCACCTGCTCAGTGATGCCTCTCACTATTGTGAAATAATACTATATTGTTCCGAATATAACGATATGGGTATACTAAGAAAGGCCTGGGGCCTTCACCTAATTTTGTGCTACCTCTTTCAATTGGTACTCACGGAACACAGCTCTTCTGACCGAGATAACGATGTAACAAGTTTGGATAACACCACACTTTTACAACAGCAAAATAGGAGCACTAACCTTACTGGTTGGCGCCCGTCTCTGGATGCAATATACTCTCCTTCCTTGGATGGATACCCCCAGTTCACTAAAGTCGAGTCTGTGGGAGAGTCAGAGGCCTTGAGTCCTCCCGATTCCAATAGCGCTCTTTCGATTATACCGCGCCAGGCGCCCGTGGTGCCCTTCCCGATGCAATTTCTCGGTGCTGTTGGTGGTATAGTCGGCCTTATCTCAACTGCCATACACATCATAGAGAAGATCGCTCATGCTGTTGATGAGGCGCTACATCCGCCAAAGCACGGCGGGGCACTGCCTTCGTGGGGTGTTGCTATCCAGGTCGGTCTAAGCACTGGAGGCCTCAGTGTAAGACTTTTCAATTAAGGATCCTATGCTCTAATACAGCTGCGTCTCCCCCACATCGCCCCCGGGCCTCCGCTTTGTTTTTCCCTTCCTCGCTTGCGGAGATGCTTCTATATTAATATCTTCTGACAACTACTGTTCATTGTAGGGAGCTCATGGAAACTTTCCTCAAGTCTGCTTGTACGATGCCGGTGCGCGGCTGCTAGGTTACACTGACACGGCCATCAGGATACGGCGTAGCAAATTTTGGAGGGTTAAACCTGGCGGCGATCATCACCACAATAAGTACGACAGCCCCAAGCCTGAGGGCATGCCTTTGATCCAGGATGGCGGCATATCGGCCGTGGGCGTATGGCCCCTCGAAGGAAGGGAAGGAGAACTCGGGGATCAGCAAGCACCTTACGTGGTTCTCATCAAAAGACACTACGACGCCATTTGTATATCGAGTGTACATGTTCAGTGGCCCGACCAGGGAAAGTGGACATTGTACGTCCCACTACAATCCCAGTGCTCAAAGACCCATTGTGGATGACAATCTCATCACAGTCTGCTAACATTCTTGCTACAAAGTGATGGTACATGGGCCCGTGCATCTGATCAGGCATGGTACTACAGCCATATATTCCGTTCGGTGAAAGGTAACGATACACGTGGGGAGTGCTTCTGGCTCGACCACCGAGGAACTCTCGACCATACCAAAGATCGCGCAGAAGAGTATGTTCATCATGATTTCAATCACGTTGGTGTGTCTGGCCCTGCTGGTAAGTCATGTCTGATGATGGACATTACCCATTCCATTCAATTACATTTATGTTGTTGTGAGAGTATCGGGAGGTTTTTATTAAAACTCCATTACGAATCCTGCTTTTCACGTCAAGCTTCGCAAGGATTCATGCTATCTTTCATTACGATTGCTGACTTTGCAACGTTTAGGTGTGGGCAAAGACAATTTTCCCAAATGGCTTTGGGCCAGCGATGTTGAACAAGAGGAAGGGCTTCCGACTGGAAATGAACTTACTGCGGGTATGAAGGCAAACGGGGTGGACAAAGGGTGGGTGCCACAAGGAGTGAAGATCTTCCTTCCGGCATTCGCAGTCAGCACGTATCCCAATGACACCTTGCCAAAGGTGACCGACGAGATTACGACAAACCCGGGCAAACTTTCGTGGATTACCCCCGGTTTTAATGGGCAAGAAATACCAAAAAGACATCGGACCAATCTAGTCTTACCGTATCTGGTGAGTTTCGCTTCCTGCTTGTGTGGCTCCATTCGACGATTCACACACGGAATCTGACCGATACTTTCCAGCACCCGAATGAGGAGTGGAGAGACCCCAATGTAACTCTTATAAATGAAAAGCCAAACTACGTCGATGGTTCAGAACAAGCTCCACCAGAATGCCTGACAGACTTCTATCTGGACGACAAGTTCGAGCTCGTCAATCCTGCCGATGGTGACAGATGCAAGTGGTTCGGAACGCGTAGGTCTTCCTCCAACCCCAAGTCCCTTACACTCACGGCTACCCTGAGAAGAACCCCATGAGGTTCAAGCTCTTGGAATTCTTCCTGAGATTACACCACATGCACGTTACTGATGACAAACCGAGTGAAGGTTGGCATGGCTGCCGGAACCCGAAAAAGCATAAGCATGAGGGCAGAAACCCGGAAGATATGGGAAACCGCCCAAAATCCCTTAAACTACACTTTTCACGATCTCTGGTATGTGAAAAATCCCAGTAGCATTCACCAAGCTTATCCCTCTTACATTTTGGTCCATGCAATGTGAATGTTCAAGAAGTACAAAGCTTCAGCTGTGGTCATGGTCACGCCCCACAGCACATTGGAACAATCCTTTCAATTCCGTTACTCACCTCCACGTTTGTAGGTCATTGAAAAAGTAGCACGCAATAACGTTGCAGGTGGTGGTGGTACCGCTACTCTTTGCCAAAGCAAGCACTCCGTGGGACCCAGTTACGCGAATCCTCTCGAGCGGAAATTCTGTCGGATGACCGACAAGACTCTTTGGCCTTTCTGTGACCAAGCCAAGGGCGTGAATACGGATTGCTTCGATGAAGAGGCTGAAATTCTAGTGGAGGGAAACATGCCATCTCGCAAACGGGAGACTTATTGGGACTCGATAGAGCACTGGACTCGAGACGGCAAGTTCAAGCGGGAGCTGGCTGGTGACGGAGCGCTTGTACAGACTCTGTCGCGGCCTGACACGGATACTGAGGTAAATTGATCTACCAGAGAATGGGTTTTCTGGGGTCTTGTCATTTTTGTTGTCCTTCTCAGCTGGTCTTCTTTGGGGTTTTTCTCTCGGGGGTCCCATCCCTGGGATGTCCAACGTGGGTACCATTTCACGGGTCGATTTCGAAGTTGCTATATCAGGAAACGTTTTTAGGGGTCATGGTTCCCCATCCTCACCCATCTTAAGTCTGTCCATTCGGAAACCGCTGAATTCAGTTGATAGTATATAGTACATGCACCAGCTAGGGCTCAGTGTTTATCTGTAGGAATGCAGTTTTTTTTTTTTAGTTTTTTTTTGAAACTTTCAAGAACATTCAGTCTCCCGGGATTTCCCAATTGTGGCCCTTGTGAAGACATGTAATGATGTAGATGACTCCATAAGGGACTTGAATTTCGGCTGCCTACCTAGGTATGCATAGACACAAGCATTAGGTTGATAGCGCACCGAGGAAGCGTAGGATTGTTTACACGCCTTTATAATATTGGAGATAGTTCACAAGCATGATTTACTTATATAAACACATATTCATGATGTGCAGAAACATCATATGTGACTTTACAGTATCTATAATAGATTGTTAGGTGCCAAATACCTACCTAGGTAGTCTAGATGTCAAGGCAGGTGGTCATATAATGTCGGACAGGGTAACCGAAGGAATGAAAGGATCTCAACCATCCCATGGGTTTGAGGGCCAGCCCTAGACCTGGAGAACATGAACCCAGAAGCTAGCAATGAGAGACTGACTGCGAGGTCTCCGGTTGTATTCCATGCCGGAGATCACCACGACCTCCGATATGGCAATAGGACAGTCGGATACGACGGGTTAGGGTTAGGGCTGCTACATCCGGTCAACGACCGTGCCACTTGCCGAGGTTACCTGACCGTCTTTGGCCAAGGCCAGAAAGAAGCGGTGGGCCTCAACAGCTAGTAATAAGTGTATTAGGATTGACCTCGAGAGCCGTTCCGGCCATGTGCAAAAGTGCGAGCAATTGTGGGTAAATGCTCTTTTGCGCAGAAATGACGAAAGGGCCGGCACTTGATGATTGTTCGTCTGCGCGTAGACCATCACCTGGGGCTGATGACATGTCCATGTCCATGCTCATCTTTCAAGTTCATCCTCACGATCTCAACACCTGACGTGGCACACTGTTGACCATCCAGTCTGTCGCGTGCAGCAACAAAAGAGCAAAGATTCGACGCACACACACACACCCTCCGTCACTTCCCGCAGCTCGCAGCAATCTGCCGGCTTGTGCGCGGGTGACTGTTTCTTTGCCCCGGGGCCACTCCCACCGAGTTCCCTCGATACCGTTCGCGTGACGTGACTCGCCCACGCTCCCTGACCGGTGCAAGGAAGAAGTGTCGAAAGAATCCCACCCGAAACAGAGACAAGACCTTCCATCCAACAGTTCATCCCTCTGTCTCTTGCGGCCACAGGAAGAATCAATCATGGCTCAGAGCAAGGAGCGAGACAGCATATCGACCTCCACCGGCCAATCAAAACGGCCTTCACATGCGCACGACAGCGACTCATTGGACAGCGACCACACCCAGCATGCGCTCCCTCACGCCCCGTCCCAACAACAGCAGCAGCAGTCTCACCAGCACCGAAAACACCAGCCCAAACACCATGTCGCTGGTGGCCGACTGCATGCCAGGGTCCCGTCCTCGAAGGCTCTCAACAAGCACACAAATTCCTCTTCCAAGCTCACCCGTCGCCTCACCTCGCCTTCGCCCGAGCGAGGTAGCACCACCTCCACCCTGCTGACCTCCTCTTCCTCAACAAACCACCGCAGGCACCACTCGTCCGACGTCAAACTCTCGCGCGATTCCTCCGCCACCAATTTGAACAAGAACGCTTCCCAGACCAACCTCAAACGCAACAAATCCCACGTCGACGTCGGCAAGCGCTCAAAGTCCTCGGGAAATCTCAAGCGCTCCGCCTCCGAGAAGGCCGTCAACAGAGTCAAGGCTCCCAAGTCCGCTGTACATTTCGACCTTGGCAACGACGGCAACAACGACGAAGACGGCGACGATTGGGTTGATGCTAGCTCCTCCGCCTCGCCCTACCTTTCGCGTCGCGGATCTGCCAACGCCAGCGGCCAGTCGTCGGCCAACGCAAACGGAAGCCCGACCGTCTTTGGTGGAAAAGGGCCGTCGGGGAAAGCTGCAGCCAGCGAGGACGACAACACCGACCGAGACGAGGAGCCCACTCCCTTGGCCGACCCGAACAGGACATTATTCGACGACCAAAAGGTACACAGCAGGAATCTGACGTCCAGACTGCTCCAACGCACACCTTCGCATAGTGCTACCACGAGCATGTCGAATACAATGGCCATGGCAAAGGCAGCGTCACCCGAGAGTAGGCACTCTGCCAGTACACTGTCCGTCATGCCGGCCTCCGTGGAGCCACAGGGCATGGCCGGTAGCAATGGCACGGTAGACGTCACGTCGCGTTTCATCACATCCCATAACTCGGGCGGTTCATTCTACACACCAGCAGATGGGGTCAGGGCAGATAAACGGCCAGTGTCCATGGGCGGTCTGCCCGGCCCAGCAGACACCGGCCTGTCCACCGCAACCACAAAGGTTAGCGATGAAGAAGAAAACCTCACAGACAAAGAAGACACCGGCATCGCCTCTGCGATCGCAACCACGGCACGCTCTCGGAAACCCGGTATTCCCGCTGCTGTCTCAGTCGACAAGTCCCGTACGCAGCAGAAAATCAACCTTCAGCGTGCCAGCTCTTCCATGGAACCTGTACGTCACCGGCACTCAGGCATAGGTGGCTTCGCAGCCGAGGTCGCTGAGGTCGCCGGACCCCTGCTGGGTGGTGCGGGCTATGAGGCGCAAGACCCGCGTGTGAACAAGTTACTCGAGCGCACAGGCGTGGAATATAACATCGTCCGACGCTATCAAAACCCCGTGGCAAGAAGTCTTACACGGCTGGCACAATTACCTGGCAATGACAAAGCAAGGCGCATACCGAGGGGTGCGCCGAGCAGTCGACATAGTGTGCAGTCGTTCGGCCTGAGCCAGAGCTTCCGCGAGTCGAATGGAAACGGTTCCAAGCGGCCCGAGACTCCGAAGCGAGCGTACTCGTCTATTAGGCATAGCGGGACCGGGTCCAGCCTCGACACGGATGATGGTGGTGCGGCAGCGCGGATGCAAGAGGGTATCGGCGGGGGACATCGCCTTAGCGGGGCGAGTCTTGTCAATGGCGAAGAGGATGAAGGCATCCAGGCGATTTTGAGGGGTTTATGGGACAAAAATCTCGTGGATTTGGCTGCCAGTGCGGACTAGGAGGCCCTCAGCAGGTGAAGGACCCGCAGCCTGTCTTTACTGTTTGCAACGAGAAGCAGGGGAAAGAATGTGCAACACCTCGGGGGAGTTACGTTGTCTTGGGACTTTGTGATTGAGATGACAAACATGGTCTTGGGATGCAAGAACAGGCACGGCGTTTTGGCATGACGTTCCATAAGCATAGCGAGGGACGGGGAAAATATCAAACATGCTTCAGGGTTGATTTCATTACGAGTAGACTGGGGCCTTCGCTAGTCACCCGGGCAGCTCATTCACGGGAGCAATTCACGCACAGTTGTCCACGTATCCGAAAGACTGTTCGGTTACTTATTGAATCGCAATGCAAATGGTCCGCATTAGCAAATCTGATAGCTCTGCAGGGCAATTCTTTCATGAATTTCGAGGCCTGTTTCAAGTGTCCCAAAAAAAATTAAGAATGAGTGTCTACTGTCCAAGACAGCACCTCACCCAAGCAATGGCGCAAGTTCACCCACGCCCTGGGCCGTCAAGATATATACACATAATGGACGGTGCCCATTCTAAAGCGAAGAAACCAAGCGTCCCAGAAGGAGAACTTTAAGCCTGTTGAGGGAGAAAGTAGAATCACGCCAAAGGGAGGACGAACTGCTAAGATAGCCCCATCCGGACTCGAACGGAGAGCAGTTATGCCGGACAAATCCGGACAAGTAACCACTAGACCATTGAGCATGGGGTTGCGGGAAATGAAGTGCATATGTGGACTATAAGGTAAAGACGGGAGGGCTTATAGTGGTGTGGGTAGGTGGGAAGGTAGACAGCCTTCCAACTGCTGACACTGTGATGCCTCCTGGGGTGGGGTTTGGGGACAGCAGGACGGCGGCCTCTACTTCGTTTTGTAGAGAGCTCCAGGGGAGATATAGAGCTGAAAGTGTTTTCATAGACTGTCGAGACTTTACATCGGTCGCAGCACTGGACCAAATGATGGGAATGATGCGCATATATTGACAAGTGGTGTGTCGATAGTAGTGCTCATTCCCATATTGATGTCCAGTCTCGCCTCAGATGAGTGGTATTCATAACCATAGCATACATATGGCCTGCGACATAATCACAAGAAGAAGCAAAAATTCACCACAACACCGATGGTCTTGCCAAGAAGAGCAAAAGTAAGGTTACAAGGCCCACGAGTCGATTTGGAACTCGTTAACTCATTGGGTCACCCTTAAACAGATAGTCCCACAAACACTCGAACAGTGAGCCCCAACTTGTCACACTTAGTAGATATGGAGTCTCAGCCTACAAGTTACCACTGCACCATCAAGTCCAGTGTCGCAGCAGCAGTGTAAAAACAACATACTATAAGCTCTTTGTGGATCTGGCATATCAACAGCTGACTGCAGCTTGGGTTGCCACTACAGCACTTTAATGCCCATGGAACATCAATCTATCAACAAATTCTGCAATCAAGGAGACATTCACGGCGGATAGTATGCATATTCTACTCTATATACAAGGGGCATGTAGTAGTTTCCTCATACCACGAACGAACAAATTATGAGGACTTTCTACACAATAGGCAGGCGTATCGGAGCCGTGTCGCCATGAGAATGGATGGGACGCAAGTCAAGACGATGAGACAATATCCATCTGGCTGTTTAGCTTGGATAATAAAGCAGGCGACACCGCCCAGATCATCTCACATGCAGCCTGATCTCGAGCTCATTGCGTCGGATAAAGTTGTGGATGGGAGCTCTAGTCTTCGACTTCCAGTCACCCAGTATCATTGATACCCCATGGCATACATATCCTTTCCTACACGCAACTTCAGACCTGGAGGAGGCCAAAAAGAAACCGGCAATTCAAGAACTCTTGAATTGCCCACTATTGGAATCGAACCAATGACCTTGTCATTACTAGTGACACGCTCTACCACTGAGCCAAGCGGGCTCGTTGAATTGTAGTCGACTGTTGTCAATGTGTGTCAAATTGGATGTGAGATGAGTTGGTGGTATTGGGTGTGGGTCTGGACGGCGGTAAAGGGGGTTTTGGTGTGGGACTTCGCATCCACCGCGGGCCGGCAAAGGGACCGTGCTTCTAGACATCTCGGGTGAGACTTTATTAGCAGTGGCTCAAGAGGACATGGGACATATCTTTGTGTCATTGGCCTCGTGGCATGACGGTGAAGCTGTCCAAAATGCGGGTGCGGGTCAAGACACCGCTGATGAGCGACTCTTCACAGACGCGGGTTCGCAGTCCACCGCGAAAACTTGGCTGCAACTGAGATAGTGCATGGCTAGGCACTGCACTGCTGACTAACCACTGCTCATCATCAGCCTTGCCGAAGCGGCGAATCCGACGTCAACTCCCAAAGTCGCAACAAATTGCATCAAATCCACATCACTTTTACGCGCCAACACCCATCACAGACACTTGCGTCGCTTAGCTACTCGGAAGGTATTTTCAGTTTCACACTCACTGAAGCTGGCTAAGGATATTCAGAATGAGCTTAGCACAACTTGAGCAGGAGAAGCAGCAGTATGAAGAGCAGGTGCGTGCCGCATTCGCCCCCGGGGACTTGCTTGCCTCGTTCGTACTGACAACTGACAATCAATACCACAGCTGGCCATCGTCGCCCAATCGCTCAATGATGATCCCGAAAATTCCGAGTTACTCGGGCTCAAAGCCGAACTGGACGAGATGCTCAATATGATCAACGAGTCCGTTGCCGAACTCGCTCCTGCTTCCAAACGCGCAGCCCCCGCCGCCCCGTCGAAAGCCCCTTCGCCACCGGCTCCAGCCCCCGAGAAATGGTCCCGCGAAAATCACCCGGCGTTTAAAAAGCAAGCACAGGAAGAGAAAGACCGCGCCGAGGCCGCCGCTGCTGCTGCCGCAGTTGCAGCTGCTGCCGCAGAGGCACCCGTCCACTATGCGGTCAATGACACAGTTCTGGCAAAGTGGGTGACAGGCGACAAGGGTTTCTACCCTGCGCGAATTATGTCAGTGACAGGAAGCTCAACGCAGCCCATATACACAGTGAAGTTCAAGAGCTATGACACAGTCGAGACGCTGCGCGCAAAGGACATCAAGCCTGCGACCAACAAACGAAAAGCAGATGGGGCCTCGGCAAGCGGAACTAACCCTCTCGCGAGTCCTGTCACGCCTGGCACGCCATCACTCCCAACAGCCGCCTCGAATGATGGAATTGTGTTGACCGGCGCGCCTAGTGTGTACCCCCAGGCGCCAGAGGATAAGGCGGGCGAAGAAAAGCCCGTCAAGAAATTTAAAAAAATTAAAGCCACCAAGGAGCTGGAGAAGGGAAAGAATGCTTGGCAGAATTTCAATGCCAAGGGAAAAGTTGGCAAGGGAGCAAAGAAGGACAGCATGTTCAGGACTCCTGACGGTGCTCATGGCCGAGGTACGTGCGCTCTCCCCCAAGATGTCAAAGTTTGTTTGCTGACATGCTGGATAGTTGGTTTCACTGGATCAGGCCAGCCCATGCGCAAGGATCCAACCCGGAGTCGTCACATCTACCAACCCAATGAGGACGTTGACTAAGTTGCTTTTTCTGCTGCAGAACCTTTCGACAGTCCCGGCGCTCAACGGAAGGCGACGAGTACGTATCGGGTCATTTTGGACCTCCGGGAGCCAGAACTCTCACCTCGAGAAGTACAAAGAGCGGCAACAATCCGCATATTGGTTTAGGATGGCGTCTTTGGCGTTAGATCAGGGTCGGTGGCAGATCCATCATTCACGGTAAACGCACCTCTAACTCTTCAAACGGAGGCTAACTTGGCTTTTTGGACCGCAACGACACTGTTTGACTCAGTCAAGCATTTCGCACCACTACCTCAATAGTAGAGTACAATCCCGTCGTGGTATCCGTTTGTTGTTGGCGTGACACGGCACGCGGGCAATGCAAACATCTTTTTATAGCATACACAGGTTTCCAGACCTGCACGCGTGAAAGTTTGCTACGTGCGACAGGATCATGCTCTATTCTCGAGCCCTCCGAAGTCTTTTAGATGCCGCCAATGCAAATTGCCACCGATCCATACGGATTCGGTCCTCGTGATTCGAGTCGCTGTCTCCGCTCTCATCTCAATGCTGACGACAGAAATGTCTGGCGATCTGCCTGTTTTGAAAAGAGAGCAACCTCAAGAATCTCCAGTTACAACTCTCAGCAAAATGCTCTTCCGCGTGGAACCCTTCGCAAGTACCTGACAGCACGGCCAAAGATCCCGGTCTTGACCATGTCGACCCCATGTGCTCCACCACGGAAGTCAAAACATGATTTGATAGGCGGTGGGTACATCAGCGTGCTTGCATTGGAACATTTTCCTTTCCAATCGCTTGAATGTCACATATCCTGACGTTCGGCCGCCTGGTATACAGAACTGTCGTGAAGCGTGCTTGTCCCTCGTTGCTGTGACCTACAATTTTGGCTCATGTTGGTAACCAGTTTAAGTGATACACAGTCTCAGCCTTGGTCGCTGTGAGAAACAGAGACGATCTATTCTCCAGCTTTGCGTACCCATAGCATAAAAAACAAGCCTTTGTGATGGGTATGTATAACCTATGGGGTGTACCATGCTTTGCGTGCCGAATGAGCTTGTCTGTGCTATCCAGGACGGTGTGCGTGGACGTATTTGTGCTACGTTCTTGCGCCTCCGATATATAAGAGACCAGAGATAGACGCAATCACTTTCAAAACGCAGTATACATCACTCAGTCCTTTCTACTCATGAGTTAAGACCCTATGCTAAAATCGAGCATGATGGATGTCAATGGTAATGACGATTACCTGAACGGCAATTGCTCGATCTATAATGCTACAACGCTTGCTAAGTTTTTTAATAGTTCGACGGCTAACCGTACACTTGCTATCGAGGCTCTGTTGAACACGACTTGCAGACCTGAGGTGTGCAGCCTCGCCTGGGGCTCACCCAATCCGGATCTCTCAGGTATAGGGGTAGGCATCCGTATACGCTCCGATTCATTAGCAAGTATTGATGTTTACGATGCACAGACTGTCATCTCATACATGGTTCAGACGGGTCTGATCGCTTTGTTCGGTCTTTACTACATCATACCCGGGATGTTGGCGAGACTTGGCTTCAAGTATCCAGAGAAAATTCACCATCACTTCCGCGCCGCCAACTTCTTGATGGCCACCTCATTCTTCGTGGCGGAAGTCTGGCATCTCTCTCAAAGCCCTGGTATTGTGTAAGTACCGTTGTCTTCCTGCCTTGAGTTTCTATTTTTCCCGTCATACAGTAGCTACAAGCAATCTTGGGCTCGGGCTCCGCTAACACGCCGTACTAGCGAGACGGATTTTATGCGAATGTTGGCGCAACTGCAAACAATCCAATACACGGTCATCACCTTCGGCATAGTGGCCGCTCTCGGTGCGTTTGGTGAAACAACAAGCTACCTGAGTATCAGCCAGCTACTCATGGGCGGTGATAATCTACGAATCATCGATCTTTTAACTCCACTCTTCCCGATTGTCTACCTCATCCTCGATGGGACCAATTATGCCGACCCGGGCTCCTGGCAGCAGGATGTCGCCGATGCCTGCCCAGACACATACAACGCCAATGAGGGTCTTGCTAGCCAGGATGCGGACCTCACAGGACTCCATGTATCATGTGTTGATCTAGAGCACCTCATGAGCGACGTGTTGTTCTTCCGCACGTATATCGTCATTATGGTTCTGCAGGTGCTCTACGGCATCGTGTTTGCTATGTTCTGGTACGGCTCGCAGTGTTTCGCGCCTTCAGAGAACGGATTGCGGAGACATGTCAAACGACATCAGAAGTGGTATCGTATGGTGCCGAAAATCGGCTTGGCAGTCTGCGTTCTTCTAACGGCGGCTCTGGTACTCGGCCTATGGTTGTATCGGACTTGCGTCGATAAGGTGGAGGATTACCAGGAAGATAATCAATGGAGTATAGGACAGGTTCTTGCTCCAGCGGCTTGGGTGCCTTCCATCTTGGATATAGCGACATGGATTTATGGGTGTTTTAGGTACAGAGGCCGTAAGTTAATACCGGAAGTCATGAGCTTGAGGATTTTGCTGACCACATTGATATTAGGAACAACGAAAGAGAATGGTAGGAGTCAGTCACGGGCCCAGTATCTTCGAGTTACTCCAAGTCCGTTTGGCACTGTCTCGCCATCTGTCCCTGGACATGGTGAGCCTAAAGGACCTTGGACATGATGGGGATGGACCATGATTCGAGATCGACGACCAGCAAATCGTATATATTTCTGCGATTCAGGACGAATGCTTTGACTGCATTTTCCAAGTGCTCGGACTGCTAGCAAGGAAGAAAGACCTCCAATCTCGTTGAGGTGGCATTGACATTGACCCGGCGAATGCACAGAGCCAACAGATACCAGTCCAAGGCGTATTCATAGTCCCAACTTGACTGAACTCGTTCGGTTCATTCAGACGGCCGGATGGTAAATATCTTCCCGGACGTGCCCCTTTCGTTTCTCAGCAACGCAGTTCCCAGAGACACGAGCCCCCGGGGCACAATCACAGGCCGTTTTGGCTTGAATAACTCCTTAGCAAGATATCCATCCTCGCCACCTAAGTGATTCGACAGGGGCTCACTTAAATAGTGAAGATGAGGGAGACTGCCGACCCCTAAAATCGCCTTGATCTCAAACTTTTTCCCTTTTTAGCCTTGTTCGAGCCCCTCAGGCAGCATAAAGGGACCTTGTCCGCAGCGAGAGATGCAAAATCCGCTACAATTCCAACACATGGTCTTACGAGAGGGGTTCTTGCGGCTCCTGTGAGCTGCATAATTTCCAGGCCGAGCATGAGGGTGGGGGCATCAGTCAAAAACAAAGGACAGGGAGAGAGAACCGAGCTGCCCAACGCGTGGACAAAGTCAGTTGTGTCTGAGTGCGTATGACGGTCGAGCACGGCATGTACACCCCGACTTTTCAAATATTCAGCATGAGTCAAACTGGTGTTGGTAATAATTCGTTGAGATCCGGACAGCCGAGCCATTTGAATAACTAATATTGACGGATGGACGAGCTCCCACCGAGGATGACGATGGCCTTTCCCGCACCGACTTTGTGACGTCCTTCAGCACATGGCGGCGGGAGTCCCAAGCTCTGGAGTATACTTCAGCAAGCTGCCTATCGCCATCAAGCAGGTTCGAGCGTTTTTGTTGCTGTTGAGGATCCGACTAAGCGTGGCGTCGTAAAGGCTCTGTGACAACCGCCATTGTAGCCAAATCCATTCCAGCAACTTGCTCGTCAGAAATTGTGCCTGGCGTCTTGGCCAGAAGGCTCGCAGGCATTCTGCAATATTGTTGAAACGTCGCAGATTGATAACACTTTTCCATCATGCCCTTGAAGAACTCTCTCTCGCCAATTGCGAAATTGCTCACACCAGCGTCAACAGCGACTATCTCTCTCACTGCATCGGAGCCCAAAACGGCCGGAGGTCCGGGGATGAGCGCGTCAAGGTCACGGAATTTCAATCCGCTAGATCTACGATTGTGGCGGTGATTCTGAGGGTAGCTTCACCAATCCGGGGGGGGGGGGGCGTTCAGTGACAACATGCCATCCTTTCGCATATGGGACGACAGCAGCTTTAAAGGTCCAGGGGTCGACCATATTCTCAGAGATGTACTTGCGTCCTTATCTTCCGAGTGAATGGCCAAGTGGAATGCGGAGAGTTCTATTCGAATCTGATGAGCCAGCAAACAGGGAGGGGCTTCGGGGGCGATATTTAAACGTCGACACAGCTTGGGGCAGTGTGAGTCTGTTCGACAGGCCTCACGATGATCTGATAGGGGCATTCGGAGAGCAGCTTATATGTAGCGTCCACGTCTAATCCGTAGGGTTTCATCACATATTGCTTTGCTTTGTAGACTTACAGCTGCTGTGTGATTAGAACGGCCGAGTTCACGTCCGCTGAGGACACCTGAAGCACTCCGCTATACATAACAACAAAAGAGTGTGTGCGGGCTCCCAGACCAGGTCGAAGATGGAAGGGGCAAAGACTGCAGATTTATGCCGAGACGAGGTCAGTCATGACCATGGAGCTTAGATGCTCTGGACGCGAGGCCGAACGATAGCATAGGCATTCTACACAAGCAGGAGCCAAACACTCACTGCCACTGGGCCACCAGCATGCTAAAAGAACTTGGTATTCGAACGGAGCTTCCTCGAAGATAAATGGGTATCTGACTTCGACTCCTGCTCTGCCCTGCTAGTGCAACCCGAGCTCCATGAAAGGTCTAAGGGGTAAAGCCAGTCACCCTGCAAAGAATATACAAAGGGTAGGACACAAATCAAGAGGCACATTTCTCCATCACAATTCACCCCTGTAAGACATGCTTGCCCGCACACCTCTCTGGCCGCGGATGTTATTTCCATGGCCCTCGCACACAGTATTACCGCAGTCCGACATCCAATCCAACCACGCGAACAGCAAGACGACCAACGAAACGAAGGGTATAACGCTGAGGTACAACGCAAATGCGTAACAGGCGGAAGAAACACGGCACAGAGAGTTCTTCGGCGGTGGGTCCATGGGGAAGACAGAATCGCGCTGATGAATGCAATATGGCTGCCGAGTCCTTGAGACAGTACAAGAGCTCTGGACTCGCCAGTGACCAGCCTTTGGCAGTATGGCGAGACTAAGTCGTTCGAATTTTGTTCCGGTATAATTTCAGGATATGATCCCTAGGCTGCCTGACCAAGATCGGATCGGCTTGAGACCGATTCAAGTTGGACAGCCGTCGCTCGATCCTCCACAGTCTTCAAAAGACGAAGATTCTGCTCCCTCATGTCGTTGTCGAGATCGTCCAGGGAGTTGAGGGTCGCCCTCATTCTAGCGACCTAGATCACACTTTGTTAGCCCGCAAGCGCCCAATGGGTATGCGTGTGATCAGGACATATGATCGGGACGGATGGCAAGGAGGGGAGGGGACGAACTGTGAACGTGGGCAGGGGGTGGAGTGGAGGGAGGTAGGAGGCTGCAGGTAGCGAGGGGCTTTCGCACCAAAGCTAGTGCCGCTGAAGAAGTGTCAGGCTCACCTTCCGCCGGGGCCTCCGTCTCTCCGGCGGCGGCGGCCTCATTTGAAGGCTGTCCGTCGGTCGCGAACCTGCTGGCGGCTAGACCGCTCTTGGGTGTCGATTCTCTGGCCTTGAAAGGTAACTGTTAACAAAATAACTGCAGAACTTCTGCATTGCAGTCGTTGCGTACCTTGGCCTCCGCCAATTCTGCCTCCTTTATCTTGAGCAGGTCAAGCAACTCGCTGATCTTTGCCTCTGCCTTCTCGGCCCGAGCAGATGTCTCGTTGACAATGTCTGTCATGGAGTCGTGCATGTCTCTGTAGTCCGCCTGGGCAGTCTTCGATTTCGCGTCGGCTTCGAGTCTGAGGGCTTCCAATTCTTTCTGCGCCAGACTCAGTTCCTCTTTGGCGATTTTTACCTCCTCAGCAGCCTTGTTAGATTGAGTACTTGCATTCGAGGTAGCATCATGGTATGCTTGCTTTAGCTGTGCAAGCTCGGTGCGAAGGGCCTCCAGCTCAGGGGAGTTGTCCCTCGGTGAAGGAGACTTTTGAGCATCAAGGTCAGCCTCAGCCGTGATTCGAGCAAATTTCTCGTTCGCCAGATGGGAGCTGAGCTCGTTAATTTCCTCTTCAGCTTTGGCCAGCTTCTCCTTGTACTCAACAATAGTCTTCTCAGTCTCCGATTGTGACTTGTGTACATGTGCCTCCAGCGCAGAGGCATGCTGGGACTTGAGTTCCAATAGAGCCTTCTCGTGCTGTTCTTGCAATCTGTCGGTTTCGTACTTGGCGTCGGCAGATCCGCCAGCGAGTTCATTGTGCAGCCTTTCAATAGTCTCTTGGTGTTCCTTGGACATTTTCGCAATGGCCGCGGCTTGCTCATCGTCCAACTCTTTCTTCAAACGTTGAAGAGCAATGGCTTGCTGCTCATCCTTTTCATTCAATTGAGCCTTCAGATTAGCAAGTTCTTGAACCACAGATTGGCTTCGAGCGAGCTCCTCCTTCAACTCCTCCAGCTCCGCGGCGTGCTTAGCGGACAGTTCCTTCTTTTGCTGTTCAATCTGAGCAGACATGCCTTCGAGCTCGGTAGCGTGCTTGTGATTGAGCTCACTTTCGAGGGTTTTCAACTGCTGTGAGAGGCTACCCAATTCGGTCGCGTGCTTGACTTGAAGCTCCTTCTCGAGCTCAGCCAGCTGAGCGGTTTGGGCGCCCTCGCCGGCCAACCTGGCGGCGGTAAGTTCCTCGGCGTGGGCAGCAAGAAGTTGCTGCTTTTCTGATTCGCTTTTCTCGTTCAGCGCTTTGAGAACCTCCGCGTGAGACGTTTTCAGGGTTTCAAGCTCCTTTGCAAGACTCGTCTCACTCTCTGCTTTCAGAATCTCGATTTGCTTTGCGTGGCTAGATTTCAAGGCATCAAGATCGCCGATATGAGTTTCAAGCTCTGCAGAGGCGCCGCTCTTGGCTGACTCCAACTCCATGGCATGGCTAGCTTGCAGAGCATCGAGGGCTTTCTGGTGGTCCGCCTCTTTGGCAGCCAGTGCCTCTGCAGCACTGGCATGATCCGTCTTGGCCGCTTCAAGAGCTGCAAGGGTCTCTTCATGCTTGCTCTTGATTTCCTCAATTGACTTGCTGTGACCCTCAACAGTCGTAGCATGGGCTTGTGTGAGCTCATTGTGCTTCGCCTCGAGTTCCTCGTACTTGCGTTTGTACATGGCCTCGCCCTGGAGCGCATTGATCTCATTCTCATAATCTGTCGTGATCTGCTTCAAGTGCTGGTCGTGCTTCTCTGCGGTGGCTGCGTGCTCAGTCTTCAGGGTTTCGATCTCGGTATCCTTGACCTTCATGTCTTCCTCTAATTTTGCGACGGTCTCCTTAGCCGACTTCAGCTCCGACTGAATGCTCTGCATCCTCTCCTCAAAAGAGGAAATCTGGGATGTCTTTGCTTCAAGCTCAGCCTTTGCGCTGTTGGCGCTTTCTTCTGCCGTCTCCAATTTGGCCTTAAGGTCGGTAATGTCACCCTCAAGAGCAGATATCTTGGCCATGTTTGCAGAACTTGCTTCGGACAGCTTAGCATCGTGAGCGCCTTCCAAGGCAGCCTGAGACTCTGTCAATTCGTCAATCTTCTTCTGAAGATCTGCCACAGCCGCCTCGTGACTGGCCTTCTGTTCTGCAAGTGCCTTCTCATGATCGCCAGAAGACGCTTTGCCCTGTTCCAGCTCCCCGGCATGCTTTGCTTCGAGAGCAGCGAGCGCTTCTTTGTGCTGCTCGGTCAAAGTCTTCTGTAGATCCTCCAGCTTAGTAGAGTGTTCCTCGCTCGCCTTGGCTAGGTTCGCCTCGCCCTCGCTCAGTCGGGCATTGTGTTCAGCCGTGGCAGACTCGATGGCAGCCTTGAGAGACGCAATCTCGGAATCTGTGGCCTCTTTTGCTGCAGCAAGCTCAGACAGTTCGATCTTTTGCTTCTCCAACTGCTCCTCGGCTTCCTTGAGTTTTGCCTGGGCCTCTAGGATCTGGCCCTCGAGTGCTTCTACCTCAGATTGGTGCTTCGCTTTGACGCTCTCAAGTTCATCAGCCAACTCCTTCCGGGCAGCATCACCGGCCCCATC
Organism: Gnomoniopsis sp. IMI 355080; assembly: GCA_027946555.1. Classification (NCBI taxonomy): domain Eukaryota; kingdom Fungi; phylum Ascomycota; class Sordariomycetes; order Diaporthales; family Gnomoniaceae; genus Gnomoniopsis; species Gnomoniopsis sp. IMI 355080. The sequence goes on along the minus strand of JAPEVC010000287.1, from coordinate 9,241 downwards.
ATCACTTGGTGCAGAGCTTAGTTTTCCATTGAGCTCGGCGATCTTTGCCTCGGAGACCGTGATTTGTTCCTTCAGGGTGCTGATCTCGGTCTCACTATCGGAAAGCTTGGTCTTGAGCTCCTCAATTTCCTTGGTGGCTTCAGCAGAAGCTGCTGCAGCACCAGCACTCGAGGTGGAGACTCGGGAAGCTACAGGCTTCGGGGCAACGTTCGACGCACCTCCGACACCCATGGAGGACAACCGCTTCTTGGCCTCAGCAACAGCGCCAGTGGCCGCAGGTTTGGTCACAGTACGCGTTGTGCTAGTGGAACTGATACTCGAGTCCTTGGTGTGACCCCGGGCCGGGGCAGGGCGCGTTGCAGATGTTGGTGATGTCACGGATGAAGATGCAGGTTTCCGAGCGGCGGTGGTAGTCGTCGTAGAGGTCGTGGGCTTTGGTTTGGCAGCGGTCGAGGACGTGGCACTTGACAGGGTCGAGGTGCGCCGGGACGCGGTGCCTAGGGTGGAACTTCGACGCTTGTCATCTTCCGACACAGACGAAGTAGGCCGGTGGGCAGTGGTAGAGGTTCGCTTGGCAGCAGTGGATGTTGTGGTCGGACGCGTGGGAGGCTTGCTCAGGCCACCAGTCGCGGTACCGGTACGCGTAGACGAGCTTGCTGCGGGCTTGGTGGTCGTCGCCGAGGTGGCAGGGCGGCGCGCGGTCGTGGCGGTCGTGGCGGGCTTCTTGGCGGCGGAGGAGGCCGTCTTCGTACTGGTGGCAGAAGCAGGCTTCTTGACAGGCGCAGCTGCAGCAGCAGCCGGCGCCGGGGACTGAGGCTTCTCAGCGGACGCCTCAGCTGGAGGGTCCTCAACAGGTGCGTCAGAGGGCGCATCGTCGTGTTGGACGACCTCATATCCTTCAGTGTCAGACATTGTAGCGCGAGAGTCCGGATCGAGCCTGAGAGTGTCTTGGTCGGAGGGCAATCTGTTATGCCACGGGCAGTGTTAGCAAACAAAATAGCTCAGGTCTACTATTAATTTGATGCTGCGCGCTATCACCATAGAGCTTGTTGGGCTATTGGCATGCTGCGGAGCAATGCAAAGGCAAGGCGAAGGCGTTCAATATTTGCAGGACAGATTGTGCGACGTGCTCGCAACTCACCCTTTGAAGCGTACAGGAGCTCGGTGGTGTCAAATAGGAAAGGGGTAGCGCGTTCTTGTTGGTGGGGATGCGAATTGGTGGTGGGCGAGAAATATGCCTAAAGGACAGTAATATTCCGAAAAGGTTCGTTCGCAACGGACAAGCAGGACACGCAAGAATTGCACGATGTAGCAAGACAAGTGCAGATGACACCTGCCCTTTCACGGTTGTCTCAATGGAAGCTGACTTTGTTTGGAAATTGGATGGCGATGCAAGAGGTGAGGTGTCATTGCCAACATGCCCAATATGAGAGGTTTCTGGCTGGGAATTGGACGGGGCGCGCCTAACCAGTCAGTCAGTCAGTCATTCGTTGCGACTGTATGGTGCCTCCCTATACTACCTGAGTACCTAGGTACCTCCTCCGTTCCTGGGTAGGTATTACCACGATGGGCACTACCTAGGTACACAAAAGTGAGACCGCGGCAGTCGCGCACGAGGGTGGAGCACAAACGAGCTCAACTGGCGCCAGGTGTGCACGGAGCATCTGCCATGCAGGGGATGCCATGCGCAATCACGGTACCTGGATACCTAGACCACTCAGTCAGGCGTCAGGCAGCGTGTGCATCGTAGAAGCTGGCAGGCTGGGTAAGTACCTAGGTAGCATTCTGCCATTTTAGTATTGCATAGTAGGTACCACTGCGTATGCGTACTGCAGCTACTACAGGTCGGAGCTAGGTAAGCGGTGTGCTCCACCGTCTCACATGTCGACAATCTATCCCGTGCGTCAGATCTCGAAACGCCTGCTACCGGTGGCGGACAGCCAACGGTGGAAGGATGGCCTTGTCTCTCGTCTGATCATCCTCATCTCATCCACGGACCACAGCAAAGCAACCCGAGATACCGTTGTGGCTTTCTATGCAAGAAACAGCGTAATCATCCTCACGTGCTCTCGCAAAACAGCCAGTCAGGCTAAACTATCACGAAGTTGAACTGTGTTCTACCACCGATGCCGAAAGTGGCTGGCTCTCTGATCGGGTTCCGACAAACTGGAGGGCGTGAGAAGTAGCAGTGCTGTCTACGACGCCATTGTGAAGGTATCCCAATGCTTATTGAATTGGAGCCTGTGGCAGACTGGACTTTCTGTACCGCCTCACACGCCTTGTCAACCAAGTCTTCTCGGCAGACTTTCTTCTTACTCTTTCTCTTCTGGAGAGAATGAACTTCAGTCAGCATATGTCCAAGAAGCAATCGTGGGTGCAGATCGTCGTTGTTTGCGGTCGCGGAGCAAAAAGCCAGCATCCGACGACGATGACACTACGACAGTCATCAGCTGTTTGTACCAGAAGCACACAAACAAATAAGCTCTGCCGTCTATAGTCTCGGTACTACATTCGTCCGAGTTCAACGTATTCGATTTGACAGGTCAAACCTAGAGGCTGGGTGCGTAACTACCTTCGAGGCGCTCGAAAGTTCTGTGCCTCGCGTCCTCACATCGTGCCTCGCTCTGCCTCTCTGGGCCCTCCGGCCCGACTAGGAGTTTCTAGGTAAGTATTGTTTAGCAACATAGATATTGGTCTGGACACGTTACTAATCTGAGCGTCATCCGGAAGCCGCATCGAAATCCCAGTCATGGCATTAGAATGGCAACCATTCTTGAGTCAGGGTACGGCAGTCTAAGTTCCTGCGATTATACGCAGGCCAGCACCAGACAGTCATGAACCATAATGGCGGAGTGTAGATCTTACTCACGCTCTGCTTACTTTAGCGAGAGTCATTTGGACGAGCATATTTCGACACTACAGTATAATAATACATAGTAAAAAAAAAAATGCCTCCTTGGCGAAAGTCTACTTGCCACCAGAAACAATCTATGTGTAACCCATAGGTATCTAGACGAAAATGATGAGAGTAGAGTGAACCTGGTCATCGAAATGGTTGGACCTTGGTTGTACATTTCTGGCTTACTACATTCTCCTTTCATAGGCCCGCAAATTGAGCAACATCCAAATTACGATGGTCAAGCTCAAAGTAACGGAATGATATCACATAAAATGGGGATACCCAAACATGATTAAGTCTAGATTTAAGCTCCTTGGGAGTCTCTCACAGTTCATGTAAAAGAAGTCCACGTTTATGTCTGTATGGTACTTGGGTAGGAAGAGGAGGCCATCGTTCTCCTTTCGCTCGATTCGTCGTGCTGTATGCTAGTCTGCGAGCCATCCCAACTTCACGATCGACTCGACAGTAATATATGAACCCTTACCGCATACTTCTCTGCTCGGTTACCAACCAGGCTGTTCTTTTAAACTACCGTGCTACTCGTCAAATAGAGGACTCACAGAAGACTACCACTCTGCCGTCCTTTTCCACATGTTCTATGCATGGTAATCTGAAGAGCACCGAGACATCGGCGTGCATCGTGCATGTAGCATGAGACTTGACTGCTGCTGATCCCCAATGCTCCTAGAGTAAAAGAAGAATCACCTTGTTGAATTGGTCGCACACGAAAAATAATTAACGAGGTTGCGAGACGTCACACATTTCTACAATGCTTGTCCGGCCCTCGTCACGCCGCCGGCCACTCGCTGCCGCAGCATTGGGTCTCCTCACATTCGTCTTCCTCCTACACAACAACCTTGGCCCCCGAATTTGGCGCAAACCTACTCCATGGTCCACCAGCAGCGTCTTCGATCTACCCTTGACAGTCAAGACCGAGGACCTAGGAGATGACCACCCGATTACCACTCTTATCCGCTCCGCTCAGCACACTTTCATAACTCTCCTCGCCAAGCAATCTCATACCCTCGCAGACGCTTCTCGCAAATACCGTGAGCGACGAGGCCGGCATCCACCGCCGGGTTTCGACGTGTGGTTCCGCGAGGCGCGGAAACGTGGGACTGTCGTTATAGAAGACTTCTTTGATCGGATTCATCATGACATCAACCCGTTCTGGGGGCTGGACCCGCTTGAGATTCGAAAAATGGCCCATCGCCAACCGCAAGTGATTCGGGTGAGGAGAGGAAACGCGAGCTTTGAGACAGACAATCCGGATCGGCCACCTTTCATCCAAACGTGGGCAAGTCTGGTCAGTGAATTGAGCGAGCACTTGCCGGACTTGGATATGGTGGTCAATGTGATGGATGAGAGCAGGGTATTGGTTCCATTTGAGAAGATGAAGACGTATATGGCAGAGGAAGCCATCTCGAGAGATTTGTTTTCGCCAGACGAGGCGATATCGTCTTACACCGACTACGCAGCCTTGGACCTAGACCCTTTCCTCTATGAGCCAGACTGGATAACAAACGATTCGAACAGATACTGGAACCACGTCCGTGCTGCTTGTCCGCCTGACAGCCCTGCTCGCAGCGTTGAAGCTCTCCCGTACTTTGACCAGCCCATCGACGACCTCTACCCGCTTCCGCCTGTGCCCTATACCCATGAGGGCTTCGTGGGCAACTTTACCGCATCACAGGACGTCTGTAGACAACCGCATATGCGTGGCCTCCATGGAACTTTTATCGAGAGTGTAAGCATGTCGACATCGCACGAGCTGTTGCCCATGTTCGGGGGCTGCAAATTGCCACAAAACAATGAAATCCTGATCCCAGGCGCAATGTATCTGACGGACGACCCGTTTTACGAAGGCGGACGGGACGAGAATCTACCGTGGGGGAAGAAAAAGGACGGGGCAATCTGGCGCGGGGTGGCTAGTGGTGGAAGGAATAGAAAGGACAACTGGTGGCACCTCCACCGACATCGATGGGTGCAGACGATGAATGGCACGGTGGTGAGGAGGAAGGAAGCGGGCGATCAGGAGGCCGGCCCAACTTTCCAGCTCCCTCCACCTGCTACGCCGTACCGCAAGATTGAGGCGGTGGAGAAGAAGCAAGGATCGATTGGAGAGTGGCTCGATGTGGTTGCAGACGTCGGGTTCAACAACCTCGAGTGCTTTCCTATGGCGCGTGACGAATTCGGGCACCAGACCGACTTGGGCTGCGACCATACGAACAACTACTTCCGCGTAGAGGAGACGGTGCCCATGACAGAGCAGTATGAGCACAAATATCTTCCGGATGTAGACGGCCACTCGTATAGCGCACGCTGGCGGGGGTTCCTGCGGTCATCCAGCTGTCCGCTGAAGGCAACAGTATATGCGGAGTGGCATGACGATCGGCTGGTGCCATGGGTCCACTTTGTGCCATTTGACAGCAGCTACCAGGACATCTGGTCGGTGCTGGACTACTTCGTGGGAGGGCATGATGACGAGGGAGAGAAGATTGCGCAACAGAGTAGGGAGTGGGCTGCGAAGGTTCTGAGAAGGGACGACATGCTGCTCTATGTGTGGAGGCTGCTGCTGGAGTACGCACGTGTGGCAGATCCCAACAGAGCGAGGCTGGGCTTTGTGGAGGATCTCCGGCCAACGAGTTCGTGGATAGGCTTGATGAGTGATTAGGATACCCAATGACAGTCCAATTTTCAGCACAAATCGACGCCGTGATGCCGAATGACGGGAGCCTTGGACGAGTGAATTAAGGTTCGAGCTCATGTGGGTCCTACCTCTCAAATTAGAAGCAGCACGAGAGCTCGTCCAAAGGGGCTAGCAGGGGCTGCAGGGCAGCCTGCCGGCCTGCCAGGACCGCGACCGCCAGGCAGCCCAAACTAGCCCGCTAAATTGCGCTAATGCCGCTAATGTCGGGTAAGAGCATAGGCCACCTCAACGGTGGAGCTAATCTATTGCTCGGTAGAGATCGAGCTAGAGAATCGAAGGCACTTGCTGATCACTTGCCCGTCTGCCAGTCCCGCAGGAGAGGGGGTACAACTTCCTTCTGATTACCCGCACCATCCCATAATCAAAGCTTCGAAACTTCGCAAATTATCCCGTCCTTCTGCCAAGGTGCTAGGACTGCCGGCTTGACAGCTTGTCCTTGTGTCACTTGCCATCTGTCTCATCCTTCCCCTTTTCCAGCTTCTACTTTGTCTATCTCGTACCATTCAAGAGCGAACACCTTCCCACGGCGATACCCTCCTCGTCACGGTATAGTCCATCATCAACTCATCTACTTTCCCGAGTAACTATCGACAGAACCGCAAACATGCCTGGAGTCCGTGAGTGTTACCACATCCATTTGTCTCAAAACTCCCCTCTATCTTGCCAGAGAACCCATGAAAGCTGTCAACATTGCGCGAGCCCAACACGTCTGCTATCACCATATCAAAGTACACGGTTCCAATGTTAACACTGTGATCTCGTCCTTAACACAGCCCCCAATGCGCTCAAAAATTTGTGGGAGAAGCTGAAGGCAGCCCGCAAGGGAAAGAAGGGAGAAAAGAAGGACGATAAGAAGGCGGAAACAAAGCCTACCGAGACGACTCCAGCTGCCACATCCACCACTCCAGCTACGACTGAGCCTGCAAAGACGACCACCGCAGCTGCTGCTGCCCCAGCTGGTAATTTCTTCGCCCCAAGATAATATTGCTTGCTAGGCTAATCGAGCCATCTAGCTGCTGCCGCTGCCCCCCCGGCATCAGCCACAACCGAGGCATCAAAACCCACAGAAGAGCCCAAGCCTGCAGAAGAGCCCAAGCCTACCGAGGAGGAGCCCAAGAAAGAGGAAGCACCCGCACCCGTTACTGCCACCGCCGAGGCTGCCGCCCCGGCCGCAGCTACTGAGGCGACGGCCGCCAAGTCCGCTGAGGAGGCCAAGACTGAGGCCGCCCCTGTGGCTACCGAGGAGGCCAAGTAAGGGCTGCCTGACAGGGTACGGTATCGTGACTGGCATAGTGTTTCAGCGCATGTCGTTTTGAATCAGCGTTATTGCTTCTTGTTCCGCAATTTGATCGCTTCAAGCATATTGTGGACCATTTTGGTGCTTGGTGCATGGCAACGGAGCAATTTCATAAGGCAATTCGATGCCATGGGAGGGACCAGAGGGAAGTCGTTCATTGTGAGAGAACATATTGCTTTTCGGCGGGTTGAACTTTGAGGTTGGCCCCTTTTTTGTTTTTCTTTATCCTCCTGCACTAATATCATCGTTGTCGTTGAGCTGCAGCCTCTCCGAGTTGAATAGATACCCGAATCATAACCAAATTGTACTTTTGCATTGCTTTTGGAGGCCACTTTAAATTCCGGAATGGGTAGCATCGCAGATGACACAAGTGTGGTGGGTATTACGCTGCTGGGGTCATGCGTACTTGGGAGGTTGAGGCCTGAGGACGACGTTCGACCCGTTTCCGTTCAGCCTCCACATTCCAGCGCAATTCATGGCTCGGCCCGTACCAGAACAGAACACTTCACGTTACAGATGAATGCTGCAGCATGAAGTCAGCGGGACACTATTCACGGCACTGGCGGTCTTGGTAACAACGTGCGATCGGACCTTGTCTATATATTGCTTTTTTGGCAGCCGGCAAAGTGCACATCCAAACCAAGCCGAATCCTGGAAGGAGCCCTTTCCTAACTCTAGCACTATTTGTACCTTATCTTATGAAACCTTTCTCCATCCAGACCTGGTTCCGGAGCATTAACCAGCACTTCACCAGCACGCCTTGGAGTCTTCTGCCGTCGACTGTGCCTGTCGGGAAGGAAACAGGAGACAAGCATGCGGTTAAGCAAGAAGATTGCGCAGATGTCAATGTCAAATGGTAATCCGGTATGCAAGGCGCATGCACAATCACGCCAATACGCAGGATACGGTCGTAGCAAACGGTCCATTCGACGAGGCTACCCAATGGTTACGAGAAGTGATTCTCTGAAATCTGTACACCATAATACGATTAAAATCGACCCAGGGGACAGCCTTGACCGACCAGCGCCTACGAGCAAGTCGGCGAGATTCATCAAGCCCCTTTCCCAGAGAAAGTCGCTCATGAAACCGCCACCGCTGGCGGTCTAGGGGCAATCAGCGATTCACGGTCTGCTCGCCGCATAGCGAGGAGGACGATTTAGTCTTGGGATTGATCAAGCTTCTCGGATATGCGGTGTCGTTAAAGAACCTCCGTGCTCCCGAGAGAAGGCGGGAAAAGAGAAAGAAAGCAGCACACATCCGGGTGGCCTGTACCTATCGAGCCTCCCGGCTTTGCTTCACTTGAGCGAGGACTTAGTCGCATCACAGAAGATGTCTGTTAGACCATCACGAATACTAGTCAAAAACTCATGGTCTTTTCGAGTTTGAGTGTGGATGTGCTCTCTTTGGCGCGGTAAGGGGGTGTTTCAATCATCTTTAAAGGACCTGGACTTGAATGCAGTTCTCCAAGACGCGTTGCATCCACGTCGTGTGGTCATTCTGGAGATATGACCCTTGGCCACCTATTTTGAATACTAATGCCACGATTGGAGAAGAGGTTCGACTAGCCAGACATGAAGCTGTGGCACTTTTCCCAGAGAGTGTAGGACTGAATGTATATAGTCTCGATTTCGCAGGATTGCGAAGGATGAACAAGTCATTTTCATTCACATGCCACCCGATAGCTGCATCAAAAGTGGACAACACTTGCAGACACCTTCTCATACCGCTCCGAGTCTCTTCGCGAAGAGTAGTTACGAACCCGCCACGCAATCCCGCAGTTTGTGCAGGATACGCACACCCTCCAAGGTTCTCGCGCACAGCATGCTTGAAGGTCTTTAATGCACGTAAGCCAAAGTCGAACTTCCGGCCTAGAAACCGGCAAACCTTGTCTCCGAGCCGTCGATATACTGCCATGATAATGACTAGCTAGCTTAAGCTTCCAAGGCAACTCAACCTGGAGACACATGCCAGTTCGCTCCTGTCTCTTCCCTTACCTCCCTCACAAGACTTGGCGTTCATAGACCAGGTGGAAGTTGACCGACAAAGAACCTCACTGCAGCTATCATTGCTATGACGATGATTTCTCCAGGCGCGCTCTCCCAGATATCTCTCTCAAGCCTGCAAGATGCACGGGAGCGAATCGAGCCTCAACCAGCCAACCAGCCAACCTGTGCTGCCCGTCAACATCCACCACCAGGAAAAGTCCGGGGCTCCGCTCCACGCCCCTCTCTGCTTCCACAGGGCCCACTGACGATCTGCAACCCAGCTCGGAACATGTCCGCCTCATTGGCAAGTGTGTGCATCAGACCCACCTCCCACCCACCACGTCTCGGTG
>JAPEVC010000286.1:0-40782 GCA_027946555.1 Gnomoniopsis sp. IMI 355080 | reverse complement strand
CCTCCCCTCCCCTCTCCAGGTGCCCGCCTGTTTGGTTTGGCGTCAAGCCCCCGTCGAAACGACGTGCAGTGTTTCTTGCCCTCCAAAGTGGGTTCCTTAGGTCTTGGATTATGTGTCTTGTCAGTTGAACTTGTAATGCACTATGCAGGCATTTTTGGCATGGCATATGCATCGCGCCCACAAAAGTTTACCCAATCATCGTGTTTAATAATGGTTGTGTGTGTATCCCATAGGTTCGTTCGTTGGAAATGGAGAGCTGCAAATAGTGCGGTGCTTACCCCATGCTGACAGTAGCTGAGTATTATTACATTATTACCTGGGCAAGGGCCTCGCTCGTCTCGGGCCCCAGCATGGTGGGATGGGTTGACAGATGGCGATCAGAATGTTCCTGTTGCACACCCTCTTGTTTCTGTTCCCCACAAACAGGATCGAGTAGTGCCGTTCGCCTGTGATTTATCAACCGCCGTGGCTTGCAGGTGGCCATTGAGGCTGGCATGTGCTGGTATCGCATGTTACTGCACGTACAATACCTACATCCACACATTCCGAGCCTCACACGATGTATGTTGTTGTTTACCTAGTTTGGATACTGTAGCATCCGCTGTTCGAGGGCAAGAGATCAAGCTCGCTTATTGAGTTTATCTTGCGCATTCTAGAACCTACCTTGTACCAGGAATACGATCTTCTATCATTTGCTATCCCTTTATTTCCGTTCCCTTCTTCTTCTATCTTGGCTTGCGTTCCATTTTACCCACATGCTTTGGTTTCGATACGCCCTTATGCAAGATAGGATTTCTGGCCCCGAGTCAAAATGTTCGCCTTAATGCTGCTCGTATTGGCAACAACAATGCGGTTGCGGGTCTCTTTTTCCCCATCGGCACGACTTCTTTCCAGCTGCCCTTGCATAGGCGATCCAGAGAAACAGTACAAGGCTGCGTCTGTGCCAGTGGGTCTCTCTTTTTTCTCTTCATTTACTGTACGATGTAGTATTTTATCTGTGCCTCGTTGTTTGGTCGAGGGTGGTACTCTTGTCTACCCCCGCCCCGGGCCAACTCGGCCGTAATCTCGAATACTCAATGGCCGTGTCGGCCGAGGTCAACAATGACATGGACAAGGACCCTGAAACTCGCTAAACAGCTAAACGGGGGAGCCACAATCTCACTGATGTGTCAGTCTTTGCCGTACCCGTCCGTCGCCGACCATGTGGAGAACTAACTAAGTCCCTTCTTCCGTCAGATGCGGATTCGAAACCCTCGTTCATGGATCGCAGATTGTGACATCTCGCGCCTTGCTTTGACATGATCATGCAACTCACTGTCCATCAACATCCACACACACCTTATCCACCTTTGCCCACCTTTGCCAAACTGCGCTACTACCCCGAGAAGCCAAGACTTCAGGCGAGTTATCTCAAAATCTGACAGGAGAAAAAGGAAACAAAAACCTCCGTGGGCAAAAGAAGTGGATTACAATGGAACCTCCCAAGCTTTTTTTCTGCTGTCATCCCCCACAAGATCAACTCCCCATTCATCCACACTAATGCAGCTTAACCTTATTGCTTTCCACTCCCATCCCCCAAAGAAGCCTCTCAGTCCTCTCCCGTGCGGCTACGGTGGCGATCGGGGCCGAGCGTTCTGTCTCGGATAGCAATATTTCTTGTTCTGTTCTGATTTTCGAGAGCACGTTCGCCCAAATTGCACCACTTCGTAATTTCACCCCAGCTTCCCTACTCAAAGATCTGAGCGCCGCCCCCCCCCCAACACCAAGAAACAGTATTCTCGTGTCGACATGCCCATGGTGCATAAGAAACAACAAGAAAGCGCGCCTATTATTTCTATCCTCTGACCGCCGAGACCGACCCGAGGATATAAAATAGAATCAATAACATTGGACAAACTTGAAATAGCAAAAAATGCCCTGCCCTGCCCTGCCTTGCCTGAGCATCCGGCGATCAGAAACATCCCACAGCAGGCCAATTCCTAGCCTTGTAATAACAAATTCTCTAAGAAAAAGGCCACTTATTATCATCCCATCTTCCAACAACCACCCTCTCCTTGTGATCGACGTTGTCTCGTCTCGACTTCTGCGCCCATCGCTGGTATCCAATTAGCCGCCTTGCGCCCTTGCCCGCCGCGTGTGGCCGAGTTTCGTGTTGTTTGGCCTGTTCTAACGCCGACTATTCGTTCTATCTTGCCCGGACGGGGGGGGGGCGTTGCATTGGAAGGGATGCATGCAAGCACATGATTCGCTCTTTTACGGCGTTATTTTACATCGACCGACAGGTAAACGTTTTTATTCTTTTTTATCTTGTATATTCATTTTGTCTCACGTCATGATGTCAGTGGTCTATGAGCATCAACCGCCGTCCAACGTGAATCCGGCTGGGCTTGGCATTCCTCCAGCTGCTGGCTTACTCACGACGACTCGCTCCGTGGGGGTCCAGCGGCTAGGGCAAGTCTTTTCTCTCTCTAGCGATTCCTTCTCGAAGGCATAGAAAGACAGAGCCTGACGCCGGGCCAAGCACTTTCTCTCAAAGGGTGTCCCTGCCCGGTTCTGTCATCCGTTCTCTTCTACAGCGGCGGCGGCGGGCACGCCGTGAATTGTAAGTGAGTGTATGGCGATCATACAGGGGCAACCGGTTCTAATGCAGACCAACCCTTATTCCATCCCGTCTGCTCTTTTTTTCTTGGTCCCTCTCTGTCTTACGCCTTTCGTAGCCTTTTCATCTGCACTTCTTATGTGAAAGCATTGTTTTGTGTCGTTTCCTCACACAAGCTTGACTAGCGTGTGCTGATCCGATTGTTATTCATGCCGCCTCGCCACGCTTCGCAACCCAGGTACACCGAATCTCTAGCTCCGGTAACACAAGTAGAATGATTCAATAAAGGAAGGGCAGACCCCGAAAGGTTCTCTTCTTCGCAAGTTGACGACCGTTCGGGATTGGCTTGTACCAGAAACATACCTAGGTAGGTACGTAGAAGGGGGGGGGTGCGCGCGGGATGTTGCCGTAATTCCTGCGCCCGTGTTGGCCTCGAACCCGTGTACCGATCTTCAGTCGAAAGCCTTGTTTCCTCCTGGACTGTATGATCGCAGATCGCAAAGGGCTCTTCTCTGCCAATCCCACCATTTTCTTCGTCCAATTGCCTGTTGTTTCTTATTATCCGGCTGAATTGAATCCAAACAAAGGGGGGAAAAGGGTGGTAGGCAGATCTGGAGACCGATGGCAAGCTAGATCTCGCATGAAGCAGTAGCAGCAGCACAAGTTCACCATCACCAAACACACACTGGACTTCAACGTTGCACCAAGGATTTCGTCACTTTTCCTCATCCAGCTTTTTCCTTTCCCAAAATCGCCCTCCAATACTGCTCTCTCACACGTCTGATCAACCCCCTACACATCTCTACGATGCTTCCAGCATCGGTACCGTGAAAAATTGCAGTTCCCTCAACCGGAAGTCCACAGAGCCGTGGACTACTTGGCCGGCCTTGATTGCCCTTGCTGGACAAGAACGCCGAGACTAGACCTGACTCTGTTGTGAGGTTGAGTCGCAAGTGGTCATGTACCCGATTGTGTACATCTTTTTTTGATCTAATTGCAGCCATGGAATCTTCCGCAAAGTTGCTACAACATCAAGTCTTGTGATCACCATCCGCCCTTATTTCCTAGCCACGCTGCGACCAGACGCGACTCGACTGTTGCCTTGGTGCCCAGGAGGCTGGGAAGGAGTCGAAATCTGTCAAAGCCCAGAATTCTGATTTCGTATACGGAGCACATGGTGTAACTTATGTGTGGGATGAAGAGATTGTGTCGCGTGGAGCCATTGTCTAACAAATGGCAGACATGTGTGCATGCTGGAGTGCGGCTCTTCACGCACTCGTTCACAATCTCAACGATAGGCTTCGCATGCAACGTCGACTTAACGATAACGCCTATCTCAGAAACTATACACATCAAAGCCTGTTTATTCCCGGGAAAGAAGACCACACTCTTTCTTTTCCCTGTCTATTTCTTTCTCGCTCGGGCAAAGAAGTGAAGACGCTGGCTAGGGACTATGTAAGAAGTGTAGAGTACTAGGCCAATTCTGCTCCAGCGCTGCCGATAGGGTGTCATGCAATCGAACGGGCTCCACACTTTCGGACGAGCTGTGTTTAAGGTTATCTGCATCCCGGGGTCGCAGTTCTCTTGGCGATCATACTGTGGTGATCCTTGTCGACAAAATACAGGGGAGATGCTTTTTCGGTCTCGACGTTCTTGTATACACGAATACGCCGCTTACATAAAAAAAACACTAGAAGGACCTTTTTGGTTTATTTACTCGGCGACAATCAAGCAAAGATGTGTCCTCGTTGATAAGACGAAAATTCCAAATACGCATATAGAATTCTGAAATTGTGAGAACCTGGCAAACTGCCATCGAGAAAGCGAGCGGCTGGAGTGTAGCTCATCGCATTCGCCCGCCCCGGTCCTCAAACGCCGCCCGTCGAGGGAGACCGGGAGGCTGTCACAGGCCTCGTTTCAGTTCCGGGGGGGTCTCGTCGCGGCAGAGAGCGACGAAGAGAAACTTCCTCGTTCCCAACATAGGATGAGTTTTTTCCAGTTGGTTCTATTTTTTTCGTTCTCCTCGTCACCGTCTTAATATCTGATTTGTAGTCATTGGTGGGAAAGTTATATATGTGGTTTGTTGAAACAATGGGTTAAGGAAGGGGGCCAGGTGTCAAAATGACATGTTAGTGAGGAAATGTCGGCCGTGCCTCGTCATCCAGCAAGCCAGGTCCAGGTCCAGGTCGTCGTGGATTCCCATCACTATAGCACATTGGACGGTGAAATGTGACGCTGCGGCTAACCCGAGCGAGGTAACGGCTAACCCGAGCACGGAAAAGGGCCCCTCGTCTGGCCTCATGTTATCGTTTCCACTCACCAGTGTTGTGCTGTTGTGGTATGGAGGGCGATCATTGTCGACTTCGGCTGACCATCCCCCCCCCCCCAGGGACTGTCGAAGTTGCAAATGTTTCGTCTGGTGATTTGTCCCCGGCTCAATGCAGTGGCAGAATCCATGGCAAAACACAGTTTTCCTGGTCTGCTTATTACCTAGCTGATGTCAACTCTGACGCGGCTCAATCTGGTGGGGATGAGGTGTGTTTCGGGCTCTTCAAGGTTTCTAAGTCTACTTTCATCACACGCGCGCCTACGGAGTGTGCTCATACTTTTCGCGCGCCATGAAAACAAAAATCTTAAAAAGAAACAAGCAGCAGAATTCCGGTAGCCTATCCGAGAAAGAAAAAAGATACGTTGGCTTCATAATAAGGGTTAGCCAAGCTCGCTCCCCAAAGGAAAAATAATAACCAAAAGTCAGTTCCTCAACAAGCACCGGGGGGATGTTTCGTCCCATGGGCGCCGCGTTTCGATCTGGTTGATGCCCTCGGTGTGTTTTTTCGTCGTTATGAGATGAGTGAGCACGTTTGAGAATTGTGTCCGCGGCGGTTGCAGGCGGACTGCAAGAGCCCTTCGAAACCTGGCTTTCGGCATTTTTTCGCTCGGAACACGGCGACCGCCATTTCATGCGTTATGTTTGGTGCTGATCATGCCTCCCGGGCAATCGCTGTTTCCCCCCCTGTGGTCGCCGACTCCTGCAAGTCATTGGGACGGTAAGATGGGATGAAATAAATGTCGTTGTGGTGTCCAATGGGCGGTTGTTTTCTGATCGACTTTTTGTGCCCGTGAAGGGTTGTAGTCCTAGTGCAAACGGTGGTCTAAGAATGGAGAGAGAGAGAGAGGGTGAGCATGCAGGAGACTGCAGCACTTATTGCAGCTGAGCTGCAATAGCACTGTCACGTACCCGGAGCCTTGGGAACTGCCAGACTTTAGCTGCAAAGAGGGTTGCCCGCTTTATCAAAGGCCCTCACTGCGTGTTTTGATCGTTTGTACGGCAAGACACGAATAAGATGTCAATCACAAAATGTGTCCCGCTAGGGAAGGTTATCCCGAGATATATTTTTATCATGCGGCTGCTCTTGATAACGTGATGTGCTAATCTGTCATCACACCTGTCAAGGAGAGAACATACTCTTCACGTGCGCTTGACATCGAGACCAATTTGACTTTTGACTCCTCCAGTTCATGAACATGTAACGCCTTCAATACGCAAGCGAAAGTATATCGCAAATCCGTCCCGAAATTCCTCCAATCTGTCCAAGGACTTGTGATCTTCAACGAGCCGCAAACTTTCGTCTGTTTCCGCTGTGATCTCCATCGTGAGAAACAGCTAGAAACGTCAGATCTGCGCAGTGCCATGGGTATAGTGTGTGAAATCCATGTGATGTTGTGGGCATATTATATCAACTTTTCACGGTTCTGATAAACTCTCGTCACAGTATGGACTGATCCAACTCAGGCCAATCTAATGCGCGTTCTTGCGCAATTTGAGAGGCTATGAGACCTGACTGTGGACAGATGCTAAGGACTCAACAGACTACCTAGAGAACCAGTAACGTGTCGTGCGGGAGAAATTTCTACCTGGGTAGAGCTTGCGAAAACCAGAGTCATCGCATGTGGGTTTCGAACTTCGTGGATTTTCTCGTGGTCGATGCCAACCAACATACTTAGCATCTCTGGTTAGGAACTCGCTACCCTAGGGTAGCATATTCGATGGCTGCTAGCCATATATCCATATAGCCTTATCACGTACGCGAGATCGACTTATACTACAAAATGTAAGCTTCCGAGACCTCTTCGAAGGAGAGTGGTCATGAAAACTGTATAGTCTCTCTGGAGGTCGATGTTCAGCACTGCTCGCGAGTTTGCGAAGTTTCATAGCCCTTGAATGGCTCACTGCTCAGCTTCCGCAACGTCTGAAGGACTAGTTCATATCAATAAGCAGAGTTCCACGACGAGCTCACCGAGGCAATTTCAGCGTGGGCTATCCAGCTTGAGGGGAGTTACTTGTGCTCCGTAGCTGGCCAGCTAATCTAGGCCAAAGCCCAGAGCGGCCGCCACGAAGAACAGCCAACGGTATTCCTAGTGAAAACGTATGACAGTTATACTGTCGTGTGCTTTGACAACCAAAGCGAGTAGGCCATTATCAGTAAGGGGCCTTTCATGATGTCGATTCGGAAACTCTCCGTCCATCTGTGACCTAGGCCAACATACGTACGCGCCCAAGTCGATGAGTAGTACAGGGAAGCCACTTCCCAAGAACAATATCGAGGCCCGCTTTGAGAGTGTGCTGGCCTATCTGTCTTGCATATTTCAGCACGTGACCAAGAAGCCAGGTCACGGATAGTCTCAACACATGTGAAAAGCTGAGCACGACCTGGCTGGTGACTGTTATGCGACTGGGATCAGCAGCTGAGAGTATTTTACAGTCCCAACGCTCTAACGTATCTCAGGTCAAGGACATTTGGGCGCATGGAGCCTGTTATGATTATGCCAGTCTTGAGGTGCCTTGCCGTAGCATGTGGAATGATAAGCACAGCTCTTTGATCTGGGCACTTGTTCACCCTCTCGTGAGCCGATGGCTGTCGAGGCCTTTTGCATGCTCAGTGCTGACACTGCAATCAACAATGGGATCATATCCACGGTATAGCGACGATGTCTAGCATACAGTCAATTATTTTGTCGTGCAACGGAATCTTCCATCAGCAGCTCGTAAAGTTGATATCAGGCAAGCAGCACTGGTGAAGCTCCACCAACGCCTTCCCAGACAGGAAGAAGTGATTCAACCCCTCCAAGATCCTGGAACAGGCCTGCAAAGATCTCACAATCGAAGTAATCAGTCACAAAGACTTGGATTACTGAGTTCTCCCCGGCATTCACTTCGAGAACGCAGACCTCATGGCGCCGGTTGCGGCCAACTTGCAGGTCGGGGTCTTCATCTACTCGGACATGGCGACCAGGATCAGAAAAGGAGTCTGGAATATGGATGGTGGGCCGTAGAGCACCTATGCACAGAGTAGTGACACACAACAAGCCAGGTAATGGGACAATATCAACATATGTTTCGTCTGTCGACTCGCTTTGGGAGTGAGAAAAGACATAACCGGAAGGACTCGTACGAACTGGAGTGTGTGTTGTCAGGTGACTCTATTTCTATTGCTCTTAGTTGTAAGGCTGTCTATCCACTCACCCGGCGCAGAAAACATAGTTGTGAGCCGGTACAAATCACCGCCGAACAGGTATTCTAGTGGAGAAGGGCGTTGCCAGGCGGTTGATGACGAGCAAACTCCCATTGCTGCTCCTTGAGATGCGCTATCCACGACGAAGCAGATCTCCTAGCTGGAATACTGATCGCGCTTGGAACATGACCAATAGCAGCTCCACGATCCAGTACCTAGGTAGAAGACCCACGACTTCCCTGTCCTCTACCACTGCAGCTGTTAGCAGTGGTGTTCCACCAACTTTGCTATGCTCGAGGGATGCACCACTATGAGTAGTACACCGATCATCTCGAATAGACTCGATTCAATAGGTTTTACTAATGTCGAGTCTAGATTCCAAATCTTGCCATGTTCTTGACCAAGTTCCAACAGAAGCTTGCTGCTTGACGCGACAAGCTGTCCCTAAAATGGCTGCCCAGTTCACAAACTCAGAGTCATGCCCGATCTTTGGAAGACAAGCTTGCTCTTTACTCTATCATCGACTTGACCATCATCCATTGCCTATGTATGCAAGCTCCTGCAAGAAGGGCCCCTGCCTCATTTGGTCTCCTTGGTCTCTAGATCAGTGCCTGATCCAAGAAGCATAGAACCCCCTCGCACATCACTTGTTTGCCGAACCAAGTAGACTGTACAAAGCAATAAAAGCATCACAATTTCCTCTAAAGCAAGTTGCATGTCGTTCCGCCGGCCACAAAAAAAAGCACCCAGGCAGATAGATGTATCTGACCTGTGATAGTCCCCCACAACCTCCCTCTGATCAGAGACTTGAAGAGACAGATAGCATGCGTAAACCCGGAATCGAACCGGGGGCCCATCGAGGCATTGTTCACTGTAAGTGGGATGGCAACGATGGATTTTACCACTAAACCATTTACGCTGTTGTGTGGTTGATGAAAAAATGACTCGCGATGAGAGTTCATGTTGGTGGGCACCGACGGGAATTGGGGTGTGGGTCTCGTTGTTTGCCCGAGTCGTCGTAAACCTCACATGAAAGTGGCATGTGCCGTTTTCAAAACATATTCACACAATATGTAGCTCACAACGTTTGAACCCCCCGGGCGAATTTGCCGCTCAGGTCGAAGACCTCGCGGCGGATTGGTTGGAGAGTTCATGGCGATACCCATCCATATTGACAGGCAGGTTGAAGATGAGTTGGTCCTGGATGTGACATTGGGCTCGTGCTTGCGTTGAGACTGGTAATTGACGGGTGGTTGAGTTCATGACGAGTCTGCCGGTGCCAGCTGCGTAGTAGAAGGCCTTGGACGATGTCGCTTGCGTGGCTTGCCGAGACATTGATGTCCTGCGCGTGATTGAGTTGGTAAATGTATATAAGAGGCTTTGAAGGAAATCTCATGGCAGGAAGGTATGTTCTTACCGTCAATGATCCAATGAATCTGCCCATATGTATGTGGGTGTTCGTGCAGGGAGAATGTGCGTCGCCGTCGTCATCTGAGGCAACCCTCGATGGTATACTTGACTTCATATCCGGAGTTACCTCGCATGTAAGGAGGCTGGAAACAGAACTTGCAGCATCTCACCATTTGCATTGCTCAAGAATGGATCATCTATGGTCCCGGTATGTCAGCCTCCCAGAGATCCGGAAGAGCCCATTTGACCATCCACTCGCAGTCCAACAGACTCGCAGCAGTGGGCCTCTCTTCAGGAACGAAGGCCAACATAGCCCTCAACATACCAAGTAGAGCAACCTTCTCCTCGTCTCCAACCGTTTCCATGCCACTTTCTCGCCTGGGAAGTTGGATCGAATCTTCAAATCGAACTTCCAGACTCCACCGTTGGGACGTGTGGTCCAACAGGTCACCTTGGCTATCGAAATACTGAGACCGGCCGTCCCATCGTACCCACCAGTCTTCCGGCAACCTCCCTAGTGCGTCCACCTGTTCTCTTGTGACGTAGTCGTCTGTGAGGCTGAAGATGTCAAACAGCGCCCGTTGTCCCAGGACAGCCCAGATGGAGCATGCCAGTGTCCATATATCGGCAGGGAATGACAGTGGCTTTCCCGGTGCAAATCTGGCTTCTGGCGGCCGCACGGTGCAAGGGGTGTTCGAGTGAAACCTCTTCTCAGTGAAAGGATTGAAGGCTTCACCGAAGTCGGCCAAGATCAAAGATGCCTCGTGAGGCTTGATGTCCTCGCTTCTTGTTCCGAACCAGGCTGGGATCACTATGTGAGAGGGAACACCGACAGGGAGCGGCTGCCCCTTCTCGTTGCCAATGACCTTCACAGGTTCCAGCACAGGGCTTCCAAAGGTTTCCAAAAGGCTATCCAGAGGCATTTCAGCTATATCCTTTGGAATTCTGAGGAGGGCGTTTCCAAGGTGTAGATCGGCGTGGACATAACCTCTCGTGTGCATGAAAGCCACGGCTTTTATGAGCTGAGCCACAATCACTCGTGCTACTTTTGGCTGAAGTAGCCGAGTATATGAAGCCTCCTGAGCTTCGGCGACAGTAATCCTGGCCGGATCCGTCACAATACATCGATGTGTACCATTGGGGCCGTTGACTGTGAATTCGTCCCAGATCGGAGGCATGTTGTGGGTTGCAACGGAAGCGCCGCGCGGTGGTAGTGCATGTTGCTGGGCATCACTTGCAGCAGTCCACAATTGACGCCATATCAGTGTCTCATTTAAGTCGTGGTCGGTCTCGGCCGTCTTGATTTTTATGGCAACACATCTGCCTAGCTGCTGGGCGTCCTTTGCGAGACATATTGTGGAATAGGAGCCGAAACCGAGTTTGTGCACGATCTGGTAGCGCTGATGCAAGACGTCGCCGATAGAAAGCAGGTGATATCCTCCAGGGCGATATCGCTCTGTAGGTTCCCCATCCTCGATAAAGGCAAAGCGAAGCGCGCCGTTTCGAAGCGCGAGATCCTGGTGAACTCGTTGAGCCTGATGATGGGACGCGAACGTGGAGGGAAGACTGTAGGGGCGTATCTTCCGTGCTATCGAGCTTAATGGGAGGCTTTTGGTGGGTCGCAGTGAGCA
Organism: Gnomoniopsis sp. IMI 355080; assembly: GCA_027946555.1. NCBI lineage: Eukaryota > Fungi > Ascomycota > Sordariomycetes > Diaporthales > Gnomoniaceae > Gnomoniopsis > Gnomoniopsis sp. IMI 355080. Next base: position 29,629 of record JAPEVC010000286.1, on the reverse strand, counting down.
CCAACACTGCATGACCGAAGACTCTTGGAAAATGCTTTGTGCTTTGGAAGTTGCCTCTTTTGTGCTGAGGAGAAAGGTATTGTTTGTTCGAGGCCTGTGCCGCCGCAAGGATGTGCCATATTTGGTCGTGCCCCACTATTTCTGGCTCGGCAGTATCTTGAGGTACAGAGGAGACTGTTTAGGGAGTCACTTTGTGTATTTTTTCGGTACTCTTTTCGTATGGTTGTAGAAGATAAACATACCTAGGTAAGTACAGAATACCTAGATAGCTACAAGGGAGTTGCCCCAAGGAGTGGCTGGACGTCAGAATGCGCTAGTCCGAAGTGGGGCCTTGAGGTCATCACGAGGTAACCTCTCCATATAGCCACTACAGTTCCAATGTAGTTTTGGTAAAATACACCAGATAATATTGTTGTGTTCGATGTTATCGACCCGAACGCAAACCTGGAAAGTTGCTGTATTTCGCAGCTGTTACACCGTCGCTATGCTAGCATCCACGTGATGCATAGAAACTCGAGAGACAAGAAGGCAGCCTCGAAATAGGATTTGCTTCTATCTCTGCCAAGTATGTATGGCTATAATCATCGAGGACTATAATCATTGACGGGAATTGAGAGCATCCCGAGCCGGAATAGCCCTCGAATATAAATCCGGGATGAGGTGTTAGGAGCGGTCTGACATACTTCACGAAGTTCTGCCAAGGAGACTTCAGTTGTGATGCTCGAGGAAGGTAAGTCTTGTTGTGGCTGAAAAGAGACATACGCCACACCCCAAAGCATGTACACATAGTAGTATGATAGGTAGAGTACGCACGAGTTGACGTCTGCATCTCCACCGGCTCCGAAGACTGGACTTCCAAATTCGGATCCGAAGGCAAGGCACGGGTGGGTCGGAGCTATGCAAGTGCATTCGTTGTGGGCAACCTACGGGATACAAAGGTACCAATTGAAACACACCGCAAAGTACCTCGGGCCAATGCGAGGTTTCGGCCAGGTATCAACTACCGCGCTTACCAAGTTTGATATACGTCCTTTTCAACGTTGAATAAGGTAAGGTAGTGTAGGTATATGTCCAACTCACTATCAGCAGGCCATACCCACCTACTGGTCTCGATGTGTGTGAAACAGAATAATGAGCCACCCGAGTGTCGATCTTTGTTCATCCGGGTGATCTGCGCAATGATTTAGAGTTTTTGATGCTCGTCATCAACGCCCTTCAACCTGCACGCTTGAGCTGTATCTTGTGGGCTGAGCTGAGCTGAGCCTGAGGGCGACGGGTTCCGGGATGAGTGAGTGAGTGGGTGGGTGGGTGGACTGTCGGGTCTGCACGTCCATGCGTTTTGTTTTCCTCATCGGAAACACCAAACAAATTCAGACACACCTACACATGGAAAAGTTCGCCCGTTATGTGAGCTGGGAAGCTTAAAAAATTCCAGCGAAACCCGCTGCGGGCCGCCACCACATGGTTGCTGGACGGGTTCTTTGATCGGGAAGCATGAAACGTCGTCGTCGTTGTTGGGCGGTGGTCTACGCCGCTTTGACATGGCTTGGCCGGCTCCGGGGACGCGGGCGGCAAAGCAAGATATGTTTCGATGCTCTATAAAAGCCCGCGAGATTGCGCCTGCGGGGATGGGAATTGCTCAGACTTTCGCCGGGCGAGAGGGTGAGGAGAGCTCAAGCACTTGGGGAATTGTTTTTAGATTTCCCGAGCCAAGCAGATTTTGTGTCTGACCCAGGGTGGTGTTTCTTGTTTGTTACGGGCGCGATGAGGGGTTGTGTTGATGATGAAGATGACGATGATCTTTGATGCTGGGCAATGATGTGCAAGTGGGGGTGATGACGGCCTCGGAGCGTTGAAACATCAGCAACGTCTCGGGCTTGGGTTTCCAATTAAGATTTGGAAAGCGGGCTGATAATGAACAAGATGGCGTTTTACTATAGTATTGTTCTGCTAAGGACGGTGGATGGCAAAAAGAGAGATTGAGTTTGCGCTGGAAGGGAAACGAAACGAAACAAGCCTAGGGCGGGGAATACATTGAGGGAAGCAAAACGTGGGAACCAGGGCTGAACCTGGACAGGCTGCAAGTGACTTGGCCGTCATGTACTGCCGACTGTATTCCCGGTACTCGACCCTCGAATGCGACCCGGCGACATTTGGCGTAGGAAGGGCTTTTATGATGATAACACAGCATTCTTGGTAGTTTGCATGTAACCTGTCCTTCATTCCTCCGACGTGACCTAGGTATCATGTTCTACACATGTGACCCTTCTAATTGACCTGTCCGACCTGTCCGTCTTCACCAACTGATGATTGCTACTAATGGGTCCTATGTACAGTACAGTTACACAGCATAGTACAGTACATTGTGTGGTCAGTGGGAGGTACGCAAAGGTCGCTAGAGAACAAACAAACCATCCCCTTCCACCCTACCCCCCTTGAAAAACCAACACCGACGATGACTCGTAGTACAGATTACGGAGCAATAAGCTTTTCATCACCTCGGTTCATCCGTCCTCGGAAGGGCCAAGTGTGTACTCCGTGAGCAACATTGAACGGAGCGGTAATTGAGTTCGTATTGTCTAGTGTCAAGCAATAGTGCCACCGTCACCGTCACCCTGGGACGGAAGAGAAAGAGCAAAAGAAGAATGATGGAGTTTGTTGTACAGTACGTAACAGTACTCTGGCATTGAACCAGATAAGAGAGGGTCAGTCTTGGCTGAAAATGGCATCGCTAGGTAGGTACTAACAGAGGGTAAATGCGACAGTGACAACGGCCGCACAATCTGCAGAGGCGCAGGCCACTTTGTCGAAAGTAATAAAACTCAAAATTGCCATCTTTCCTTTCGCAGCAGATCTCATCTGGCCAAATGAGACACACCGTCGCAACTTGGATGACCTGGGACCCCAACCACTCCACTTTTTCTCAATCGGGACTGACATCATCATAACAGGTAGATAAAACCAACACTCGTTGTTACCTTGGGATTGCTATAGTACCTAGGTTAGGTATGCCAGAGGAAAGAAATAGCTTCATTTTGAACCGGGACTCATCCCATACTTGTGCTTAGTATACCGACTGGCTTTTGGTACAACAGGCCGTCCGTCTCGATCTAGGGTCTACCTTATCTTGGGTTTCCAATACTTGTCCAAGATTAGATGAGATGTCACAAGAAAGTCGAGGTGTTCGTCAGTGACCCGAGCTAGGCGATACGCTAGGAACGGCGCTAACGGGACGCCCGGGCCATTCCTTCCAATTTCTGCTTCTTTTTTGCTGGGCGAACTGGGGCCAACCCGAAGGTCGACCGTCCATCCAGTGGCTGGAAGGAAGCTACCTGAGCTGGGGGAGCTGGCGTTGGGAACAGACGGGGCAGGGGCCTGCAAAAGTTCCCCACCACCGCCCCCCCCCCAGCCCTAGACAGGTAGGTAGCTGCCTTACGCCGGCCCGCCCGCCTGCCTTGCCTGCCTGGGGCCTGCTAGTACCTACCCATGCCCTATACGCGCCTGACAGCCTTGACAACCCGGACAAGTGTCCAAGCCCCCAGCCCCAGCCCGGCTTTCCTTCAAGCAATGTGTTCTCCCTCTTGAAGTCACTTGTCTCTTTCCCCTGGTCACTTCCTGTCACTGCGGTACCTCGTCTCCCGACTTCACCCATCGAGGATACTTGCTGCTTGTCACAGCATCACCACACGACTTTGTCCTTCATCCAAGCCTGCCACCAAATCTATCAACACTCGTCCGTTACGAGCGTGCCTCCTCTGTGCAGTCTCTAGCTGGACGTCGACCCGACCCTGACGACGCCGGCATTTGTGTTCCAGCATTTGCAGACTTCCCAGGCACACTACGCACTACATGCCCGTAAGTATCTCTCGGTCCCTTTTCTTCTTGTCACTACAACGCATTCCACACCCCCGAGCACATCGCAAAAGCCCTGCATGTTCAATCTAGCATCGTGAAGCCGCTCTGTGTTATGTGCAGAGCCTCATTGCGGCTTGTGCTCTCTGCCTCGAAGCCGTCGCGTTTCCTGGTCTCCAGAAGGACACGACCGCTACGCAAGCGCCCTACCCAGCTTCACCCTCGCCGCGCGGCATTCCAGCAACAAACACACCATGGGCCTCACACCTGCCATGCTCGTCACACTCCCATGGAGGCTGTCAAGTCTTCGCTCCAAAGTTGCGACATACACCAACCTGTCAAATCTACGATGGACGCCAGGACCCATGGGGTCGTCAACATGACCGTCAACTTCTGCCGCCGAGACAACGGCCCATTCTCTGTCCCATTGGCCGGTACCTCGTCTTGCAACCTCGAGACTTCAGCCACGTCTATCACAGCCCTGACTCAGCTCAACTCGACGTCCTCTATTCTGGACCGATGAGCTACAGCTTCATCTCACCTCATCGGCGTGTGGCCAAGGATGACAGCTATTGGCGCAATCTCAGCCTCGACATCGACGTGACTGCTTTACCGAGTCTGCGCACTTCGACTCGACACTCGACTCGACATCGTTTTGCGTGTGCGCATGCCTGCCAATGCAGCTCACCACGTCGAAATTTATTTTCGCCACTTTTTTTTTTTCTAATAATTTTCTGCCGGCTCCACTCCATTGCGCAAACCCTGTCCCGCCCCTCCAGGCTCGTCCGCCGAAATGCCAACGACAAACGCCCACCGTACCCACCACAGCTCCGCCCTGTCACCTGTCCAGGTGGTCGGCGGCAGTGCCGTCACTGCCATTGTCACCATCACAACCCCAGCCTATACTCGCTGCAGTCATTCGGAACCATGCCACTTTTGGCACCACCTGCAGCCTGCACTCAGCTCCCTCCAAGCCGGGCTGTCCTTGGGAGCCTGTTTGACCGTTTTTCAAAAGACATCTCGATTTGCGAGTATGAACATGTCGCTCAAGTCAGACGCCTGTCGAACAGCCAACGAACGTACACAGAAATGCAGCGCAATTGTCAACGGCATTCATTCTCCGAGTCTCTGCGCATTCAGTCCCAACATCCAATGGTGTCATTGGTCCTTGATCATTGACACACGGGTTTTCGCTTGACAATGGTCTTTCTGGTTGGACATCTTCCAACAAGAGCAGCCAATCCGCATTGCATGCGTTTCGTGCCGAACAAATCCCAGTTGCGAGACCATTTGCAGTACCAACCGGGACTCGGTCAGCCGGGCAGTCATCAGTTTATTACAACCAACACGGTGCAAATTGACGCAGCTCGTCTGAATTCAACCCTCCTCCCTCACACTTCACGTCGCCTCGCACTCGATGCAGCTCATCCGAAAATAACGTTTGGAGAAAGCCCAGCTAAGCTAACGAGATATTCTATAACCTTCCTAGACCATGCATCAATGGCAGATGACCCCGATTGCGGATCAGTACCCTCTGCAGTACCAGCAACAGCAGCAGCAGCCGAACTCGACCCACCAGAACCACCCGCCCGCTGCCCATGGTGCAAATGAGTACTCGCTCCCGTGAGTAGCTACCCGCCCTCCTTGTACCTCTCTCGTATCCCAATCCACCAAGGGCCCCTCGTCCTGTTGTCCCGGCTTGTTACCTGAGGTTTTCTTGAAGCTTTTCTTTTTGGGGGTGGGGGGTCGTCTTTCTTTGTACCTCGCTTCCCGCCACACCACGACTTCACATGTTTTTTTTTTGTATTCAACGACTTTTCCACCCCAAGTCACCGTTATGTCTCGCCACTTTTCGCGTCCCTGTTGATATCAAAGTTTGACTCTCTTTTCACACGAATCTCATGACTTCCTACCAATTGCATCCTCTGCCGCCTCGAAATCATAAAAAGATTGGCTAGCTCTCACAATCTGCTTGCTGCCTCTTTTTTTTCCCTTTTTTTCTTTTTTCTTGTTTGTTGTTGCATGGGGATCTGGACCAACTGATGCGATCGCCCACCCCAAGTGTGATCAGAGACAACTATTATGGTTACCTCGCAGCACTGCACATCCACACAAGCGCGTTTAGTCAAGGCCTAGGTCTGCGACTGCTGAAAACCCGGCAAGGTACGAGGTACTTTTGGTCTACTGCCCCCGGTACCACCCTGGGGGGGCCTACAAAGCGCCCGCGCAGGCGGCAGCTTCCACGAAATACCTGCATCCCAAGTCCCTCTAAGCCGCTGACCGCCTACCATCCTGGCTCTAGTGAGCTGGGGCTAGGTTGCTCTCCTGGTGCCTCGTTCCAAGGTCCCTCCCGTCTTATATGTACCCCTTGTACCCCGTCACATATCTGCTTGTCCCGGCCTGATCCTTCTCCTTCTCTCTCCCCTTCTCACTTGTTCCTCTACCGCTACCCTTTCTCACCCTACACTGCATGCTACGAACAATATGGGCGTCGGAGCAGACCTTGGACGACGTGTGATTTCAGTACTCGCCATCATATAATCCATTGATCCTCGAGCTGATCACCCGCCTGCCGCCATCTCCGACGCGGCACGGTGTCAAAGCACCTTTGGGTCTCAGAGTACTTCAAATCTCGGCCCTCGACCTCCTGGGGAAGGTTTCGAAGTACCTTCACCGGGGGCCAAGCTGCTTCTGTCTGTTTTCGGCCGGTCACTGCTGAGTCCCGAGCTCTAAACCTGATCTGTTCCCGAGACCACAAAGAAGCCCACTTTGTTCCTTCGGTCGCGCGCAAATCTCTCTCTCACACATATCCGATATTATCTCGTTGATACTGGCCTTGCACATAGCCCGCGGGGGCTCTGCTTATTACCGGAGCTACCTGATCCGCGTGGTCTCGCTACCTTGTTACTTCTGTTTCGTTACCTCACTACATCCCATCTACATCTCCACACGCAAACAGCCTAACATTCGCGACGGGGCCCTTGAATCCCGTTTTTTTGTGTTTGATCCTGTTCACGTCATCCGCGACTCGCGTCATTCCCCACTGCACCCCAAGGTCACTCCAACCGCTGCTTTGCGGTTCGCGATCGCGTCGTGCCTTGCTTGTTTTCGTGCCCTCGACACGATACCCTCGACCACTTGAAGCCCGGCCCGGTTCTATTGCACACCTTCCGACCTCACGCACGTCTTCTCAATGAAGAAGCGGGGGATTATTGAGCAGCAGCCGCCGGCATGGCCTCCTCAACCGCAATCCGCGATGCCAATGCAAACACAGAACCCGTCACCATTCGCTGCTAACAGCTCCTGGTATAGCCAACAACAGCATTACGGGCATGCGCAGGCCCAGCCAGATATGAGTCGTCGTAACGAGCCCATCGACTACACGCGTGCCTACGCTCCGCAGGCTTCGGCTCAGCAACATCATCAGCAGCACCCAAGCGCCATTCAATCTCCTATGCCCGTGACGCAGCACGCGACCCAGCAGCAACAACACGCGCAGCATCAGCATACGACCCACGCTCAACACCCTGGCCAGCACGCGCAACATCCAGGGCAACACAATCAGCAGCATGTGCAGCAACAACAGCACCAGCAGCACGTCCCTCAACAACAAGCCCAGCAGCAGCAGCAAACCGTTCAGCAGCAGCAGCACGTCTCACAGCAAAACCTGCAGCAGCACTCCGCTCAGCCGGCTGCCGTCCAAACTCCGCAGGTGAAATATGAAACCCCACAGGTTCAACAGCAACCTACTCCTCAGCCAGCACCTGCACCTGCCCCTCCTAGAGGTCGCAAGCGTGGAGGAGCTGCTGCCCATGCTGCTGCTCAAGCCCAGCAGGCCCAGGTTCAAGCCCAGGCCCAAGTCCAGGCCCAAGTCCAGGCACAAGCTCAACAACAGTCCGCACCTCAGCCTATCCAGACACCTGTTCAGCAACCTCCTCCTCAGCCAATCCAGACTCCTATCCAGCAGCCCGCCGTCGCTCCCACGCCGATTCCTGTCCCCACGCCTCCCGCTCCCATCGCCGTTCCGCCACAAAATTCTGCCCCCATCGATCACCCGGCCGCGCCACAGGGCGGACCAGTCAAGAAGAGTCGCACAAATACGCCTTGGACGCCCGCGGAGGAGCTTCGCCTCAAGCAGATGAGAGATGCAGGCCAGAGTTGGGCCGAGATCGCAAAGGTAGGATGAAGCTGACTCGTGGGATTTTACCGCGTCGTTTACTTGTGCTGACCGTCTCGAACAGACTTTCCCAACTCGGACGGAGGGTAGCGTCAAGAAACATTGGTACAAGGACATGCATTACGCAGAGTTTGCGGAGGATGAGGTACGTTTTTCTGCCATCGTGCGCGATGCTGGTGCTCGACAAGGAACAGCTGCTTACCATTGTCATTCACAGAGCCAAGCACTCATGTCCGCGATCAAAGAGTACGAAAACAACAAGTGGAAAGTTATTGGTCAGAAGGTTGGCAAGCCAGCAAAGGTTTGTTCCCACACAAATTGGACATCAGAACACATCCAGACGCTGACCAAGTTCCAAAGGCTTGCGAACAATATGCCAAAGAACATTTTCCAGGTATGAAGATTTAATGGTTGTTGTCGCCAAGTTTGTGGCGTTTTTCGTTTCGAGGCTGTGGAAGAGAATGCTGACGCGAAGCAGATCTCTTCGCAGTCCCGGGCAAGCGCTAGCATGACGATTTGGTTGGAGAGAAGATGCAAAGCTCCTAGACTGAGCTCCACAAGTCAAACTGCTGTCGTCAGCTGAAGGCCTGCTGCATGTCTGTAGTGAGGATACTGGGCCCTCTACTAACGCAAAATCAAACAACCCCAAAGTCGAGAGAAGAGTTGTTGGTGCTGAGCTGTCCGAACCTTTGAGCTTCTCAACAGCTCTTCTCACGACGACTTTTACTTACTGATAACGACACATCTATTCTGCGATTACTTGACCTCGATGGATGGATCGAAGTCCGAAATATAAGAAGGTAGCACACTTGACGACTTCTCTTTTTGCATGCTTAGACGGAAACGTCAACGGCGTTGGAGCCTCTGGGACAATTGTTCCACAGGCGGATTATCTCGGGTCTCTGATATGTATCTTGTTCACATGACTGTTGATGATGCTCGGTCAAATCCGAGAAATGGGGAAAGGGGGGGATGATCGGCATGATACCTCACAGAGGTGTGTGATGACGGAGCAGTACTATAAAGAGTCGTGTGAGCTGTGGTGGTAATGATGGATCAAGGGATCGATTGTTGTATGGCAGGGAGGGCGAGTGTTTACATTTATGGAGGAGGAAAGCAAGGACGGACAGTATAAGGTATGGAAGGGGGTGGGAGAGTGGGATCATCTATTTTCCCAATGGGGACAGTTTCATGCTCGTTATTGCTATACCCCCCTTGCAGGCCATACTAATACAAAGAAAGATATTTCACATCCCAGGAATTGATGATGATTTGTGTGCATTGGGTACTTAGGGTGTTGCTTATTTAGTGTATTGGTGGCTACCTAGTAAGGGGTAGGTACCCTAAGGTAGCTCGATAGAGCTTTCTGCTGAATTCATGGCAGAGGAATCCTGGATGTGGGAGCTAGTGACAGCAGCTGGCCTGAGCTTGAGTAGCTCGAGAATGGACCAGGATATTTGGCACAGTACCTGCTTCAGTCTACACACTTGTTCAAACAGTAGCATTCGATCGCAAGATCCTTTTATGTTAGCAATTGCTTTTACTCCTCAAGTAACAACTAATATTTGTTGAAGCAGGGTTGGAGCTTCGGGATATTTCGAGTGTTTTTTTGCATGGAAATCCCAGCGGCGGGTAGAGCGTCTCTAGTACCCCGTGAAAATGATCAGCGACCACTTCCCTGTGGTACAGTACATTTCCATCTTGACTGTTACAAGTGATTTTGCGGCCCGCCGGGGAAAGGGAGAGCAACATGGTAGGGGAGAGGGGAGGGAACCCCAAGAAGTACTTGGTCTCGTATTTTCAGTGGGACCGTAGAATGAGCTGATTGGATGGGATGATTATGGGGGGGAGCTCTCCTCCACATTTAGGCTGATCTGGCGATCATTTGGGGGAAGAGGATCCTGGGTTGAAAGGGAAGGGCGTTCCCTCCTCTGTAGTAGCGCAAAATGGGGTGCCCCGTGTTATTCTACCCTAATATTTTTGCTCCCCGTCCCCTCCCCGTATTTTGTTTCTTATTGTTGTTTTTAAGCTTATTCGTAATAGTGTCTATAGAAAAGAGGTCGGGAGTGTTTGTAGAGAAAGAAAGAAAGAAAGAAAGAAAAGATATGACCAAGACTTGACGAGACCATGTATACGAGCTTTGCCCACAATCAGTCACACACAGATGCGCGCATTGAGAGGCCAAGTCGGCAGGTGGATCGTAGTAAGGAAAAAACGGCTCGGCCCCGGGCTGTCGGATCAGAAAGCTTGTCTGCTTGAAACAGGCCTCAAGCTTCGAATTGAGTTTTTTTGGTGTGGTGACCTTTGATAAGATAGGCGTATGGAATAGAGGAGAGTGGTATTCTTTATATATATAACAGACATATGGGTCATATATGAGCATGGTGGTATGTATATATCCTCTCTCGCATCTGATGGGGGGGAGGACTGTGCAAGTAATATAAGGGGAGAGGGAGAGGAGAGAGAAAGGATCAAAGTACCCCATCAGCCGGCCCCCAACGCTGAAAGGAGTAAGGCCCCGTTCGTGTCGGCCATGGCACACCTGTATTAGGGCCTTGTCGCCACATGCAGTAGGCATGCGTGACCTCTTTTCTTTTCTTATTTGCCGGGGCAATGAAAAAGAGAGAGAGAGAGAGAGAGAGAGAGAGAGAGAGATCAGCTTATTGTGGGTTCCCTTTGTTTCTTTAGGGATACCGCCCGATCATTTTATGTTACATAGCATCGAATTAAAGTGGCACACACCACCACCACCACCCCACTAACCAAGTGTGTAAGCAGGGCAAATATACAGGGTATGCCGATCCTCCGGCTTGCTATACCGAGCGCGGTTTTTTTTATCATTCCACCATTTTCTCTTTCCTTGAGGTTCCCTTTCCTTCTCTCCCACCATCTCGCCCGTGTCTCTTCGTCCATTCTCGACTCTTTTCTCCGTTATAGATTGGATTTAGGTTTTGAATTTCCAAATCTCCCCCCACGTCGTTCGTTTAACAAAACCCGGGACATAAGGAATATCATCGTTTGCTGTTTGTTACTCAACCGTCAGCATCCCTTTCTTGTTCCCATAATTTTAATACCAGGGTAACCCACCCTTTGCATACGGAAAAACACAGAGACAAGCAAACTGCCCGCCTATCTAATCAGCACTTGTCGGTGTTAGTGTCTTGTACTTGGACGACTCCTCCTCCCTGAGGTTTTACCGACCGACTGGGAAAGAGATCCACATCCATCATATTCCCCCTTTTTCTTTCTTTCGCTTGACAGCCATTCGTTCGTGCTGTGAGGGATTGAAGACTTGATCAGGAAGGGGAGGCCATAATCTATTGAAAACATCCGATCCTCCACCCTATTCAATATCGATACCTTACCACTTCGCTGTGGGGAGAAACATTTTGGCACCTTCGTTCCTGCCATCTTACATTCCAGTCAAGAGGCGAGACTCGCTTTCCCGTCTTCTAAGTCAACATCAACAGCGTTTTTTGGACTTGCCCCCCCCCCCTTTTTTTCTGGATATCAAATATCCATAAACGAAATCTGGGGTTTTGTTTGAAGACGAAATTCCTCCTCGAGGGAAGCTCCACTCGCACAAGCCGGTTCACACTCGTTCAGCACGAATATATCGGAACATCACCTCTCAAAACATGATCACCTCAAACACCCTCTCCATGGGCGCGGCCCTGCTCATGGGCGCGTCCACCGTCCTCGCCGCAACAACAACCTGCTCCATTGACAACAAATGCCCAGAGAGCGCACCTTGCTGTTCGCGTAAGTGATTCCCCTCGTGACACCATCCCTCTTCAACACACTCACTCACACACTCCGTGTCACTTCACTCCGTGTAACTCACCTGTCATCTCCTTCTGGCTCCTTCGTCACACAACACAACGCCCTCAGCCATCGGCAACTCCACATCAACGTTCCACACAAAACTAACACCCCTCTCTTTCCCCGGGCAACAGAATATGGCGAATGCGGCATTGGCGCATACTGCCTCGGCGGCTGCGACCCCCGCATGTCCTTCTCCCTCGACTCGTGCGCGCCCGCGCCCCAGTGCGAGTCCAGGTCCATGCCCCTCACCTCCACCGACACCATCCTCGACCAGACCAAGTACCTCGGCGACCCGAGCAAGGGCGACTGGGTCCTGAGCGACGGCAGCCAGGTCCTGACCAACGACGAGGGGATTTTGCTGACCATGCCCGCGGAGTCGGCGGGCACCGTGCTGGCGAGTACCGTGTATATGTGGTATGGCAATGTGCGGGCGCGCATGAAGACGAGCCGCGGCGCCGGGGTCGTAAGCGCGTTCATTTTGCTCAGCGATGTGAAGGATGAGATTGATTTTGAGTTTATCGGTGTGGACTTGGAGACGGCCCAGACGAATTTCTATTTCCAGGCGTTGCCAGTCTGTAAGAAAGGCCCCCCCTTTTTATTTCTGAGACGGAAAGGTGAGGAGGAGGAGAAACACTGACTAACTTTCCTGCAGGGACAAACACAGCAAACATTACCGACATCTCGGACACGTACTCCAACTTCCACGACTACGAGATCCAATGGACCCCCGACACCATCACCTGGCTCGTCGACGGCGTCGCCGGCCGCACGCTGAAAAAGTCCGACACGTGGAACGCAACCACCAACAACTGGAACTACCCGCAGACCCCGGCGCGTGTGCAACTATCCATCTGGCCCGGCGGCGCAAGCTCCAACGCCCAGGGCACCATCGACTGGGCCGGCGGTGAAATCGACTGGGACAGCACCGACATCCAAAACTACGGCTACGACTTTGTCACCGTTTCGAGCGTCGAGATTGACTGCTACAATGCGACAACCGCGCCCGGAACCAACAATGCCGTCAGCTACTACTACGATGGCGAAGCCGGCACCAACAACACGGTCGTCAATGGGAAAAACGCAACCGTCCTCGCGAGCTTCCTGGCCACGGGTACCGATATGGATGCCGGCGCTAGTTCGGCCTCGGCGAGCGCGGCTTCCTCAACCGCGCAGACGATCCCTGGAAATAGCGAGAGCGGCGGCGTGGGCAGCTCTGGTACTGTGCAAGGGGAGGGAAGCAGCAGCAGCAGCAGCTCGGGTGATGACGGCAGCTCGTCGTCAAGTAGCAGCTCGGATTGTGACACGGACAAGACGAGCTTCACTCAGAGTTGTGAGACTTCGACTGCGAAGAGTGGGACGTCCGGGACAAAGGGCGAGGCTGTTGTTGGAGGATTGGGTGGGAGTGCATTTGCGGCGATGGTGGCTGTTGGTGTATTGGCTTGGCTGTGAGATGTTGTTGAGGGTAATTCTTTCATTGCATTGTTTTTTTCTTGGACATAATCTAGGTTATTATTGCATTACTATACGACATAATGGAAAGAAGCATGACTTGGGAGGATGGTAATTTGGATTTTTCATGATTTTTGCCTTTCCTCTAATAAGCCTGTGGGACATTGGACGGCCAGAGAAGGCAGAGAGATTGCGTTGCATGGTTCGAATGACTTTTGAGAGGAGGGAAAACAGAAAGGAGAAGAAAGCATTTATTCAAGCAAGTGCGGAGGATAATGGCGTGAAGGAAGGAAGCCGTCCGCTCCTTTTTATTGTTTGCATATATGAAGTGATTAATCACCCAGGAAATTTTTGACGATAAGGATTGGAAATATTTTTCACATGCCTCGGGCATATGAAGGAAGTATGGGAAGGAAGGAGGAAGGGAGAGAGAAGGTGGCAGGTAGCTGCAGTTGAGTGCGGTGCATTCATTGCGCGTATAATTAATTAGGAGGTGTGTGACTTTGACCTAGATTGAGGAATTTGACGTCTTTTTTCGAATTGATATATCTTGTGAAGTAGTATCTTGGGTAATTTAGGAGAAAAAGTCGAGTCTTGAGTGTCTGAAAGTACTAAGAAGAGGAATGCAGTTAAACGGACGTTGGGATAAAGATATACTTTTATTATCCGCTGTCACTTGCGGGTATATACTCCGATATTCCCACTTTGAAGTGGGACTACAACTGGATTGATAAGATTGTATATTTTCCGCGTAATGATAAGCTCCATTTTCTGGAGGGTTTTTCGAAACTTTAATATATGGGTAGTAGTGAGTTCAGTGAGGTGGGTGAATCAGTTCCAACGACTCATGCCACGCTAAGCTGACCGCCCTGTTCTGCAAGGCTGAGATGCGGCTCTCCAACGTCTGATAAGGGACCGATTGGGTTTTGTCATTTGAGGAATGGGATTCGTTAGAGTACTAAAGACGGTTTATTTTAGGCCCTTCTGTTGGTCATGTGATACTTATAAGAGAGAGAGGCCTGTCTTCCAGCGCGCTAGAATGTAGATTCATCAAGTTACGTGGTTTTCTTTTTCCATTAGCCCCCTTTGCATGTGTGATATTTTGCAACAAAGACTTTCCAAATTTGCGCGCTGGACCTATATCCTCGAGGCATGGAGGTGTGATGTGATCTTTTTTCCGCCCTTGCCAACCGTTCCCTGGACGGCAGGGCTCCTAGGCCACACTACGGCTACTTACTGCCTTCGACGGCCATGCTGATCTTGGATTTTTGTTTAGCACGGCCAATGCAGGGCAACACTCGGGCATCACGTGGAAAAAAGACCACGCTGCAGCACAATGGGTAAAGATGTAACAAGAAAGTTCCACGATGATCAAGATTGGCCAGTGTGACAGCCCCAGATAAAGGAGAGTGGTCCAGTGGATTTGGGCATGTTGAAGATGAAGAAAGTGCTTTGGTGATATAAGGTAGGAAGCTGACAGCGAAACAAGGGAGCCTATGGCTTGTTCCGAAGAACGACTGTCAAAGTCCCTGCGTACCAACTACTTCGACTTTGCCCATCTTTCCAAAGACTGACCAGTCAAAGTATACATCCGTCGCCGCCTCCCAGCCTCTCGGGTAACAGGAACCGTCAAGCGCCAGCAGTCCCACACTCTGTCGCTTCTCTTTTCTTCCTGCACCCTTCGCCACAACAGATTAAGCAATGCTGTTAGAGTCACCCGGGGGGCATCTGCTTCATGGTAGAGACTTACCTTCCTGGATCTCTCGGTCCGAGGTCAGGACCCACACCG
Organism: Gnomoniopsis sp. IMI 355080; assembly: GCA_027946555.1. Classification (NCBI taxonomy): domain Eukaryota; kingdom Fungi; phylum Ascomycota; class Sordariomycetes; order Diaporthales; family Gnomoniaceae; genus Gnomoniopsis; species Gnomoniopsis sp. IMI 355080. Next base: position 14,537 of record JAPEVC010000286.1, on the reverse strand, counting down.
GTCGGCTTCTGCTGACGGACGCACAATACATGAAGACGGGATACCCACAGCACACACCTCGAATTCGCCCGGGTGTAGAGACTATCTACAACGCCTCGCGACGGATTTTTAGCTCGTGGGCAAAGTGATATCCTTCCCGGCAGTTGTTTTGACCTCGCCTACTTCTTTTCAAACGGCAATTGACAGCATTAAGTTGCTGACTCCTCTTTGTAAGTGGCCAACCGGCGTGGCGTGGCTGTATGTACCTAGGTACAATGAGGTTATCAACTCAAGAAACACATAGAGAATGATCACCTCAACTATCCTTTTTACGGGAGAATATTCTTGATTCCTGAACACTTTTTTTTTTTTGGCTGATCTTTGCTCTGATGGCGGTCGGACAATAGCAATTGACAAAGATCATTCCAATATGGTCAAGGTTGCCAGAGGAGACGCAATGATTCTCTTTCTCGCGAGCAAGATGAGAACTGTACTAGGGCTGTCTCAACAGATGGAGACGGAAACCTTTTTGCAGCGAGCTACCGGTCTATTGAGCAAATGGACGTCGATCACATACTATGCCTCTTCATGGAAAGCAACATCAACCGGCCTGATGTTTTCGCATATGAGATATTTGTATTACCTTGGTGTTGGAATAGTGATGGCCCTTGCATAAGAATGAAGTGTGAAGGAACCAAGCCTCAGACGTTCACGGTGAGTACTTAAGTTCAAATAGATGTTTCTCTATATTCAGCGCTGCATCTATCCTAGCAGGTTTCTCAGACTTGAATCTAGTCACTCTCGGGTCTCAGACACTTAAATCTGGCCTATTGTTCCGATACCCGTCATTTCCTAGTTTTCGACTGAGAGATCTTCCTAATTACAGACAGAGATGGCTCAGGGGCGTTACCATTCTAGATTCCCTGACCGGTCTTCACGGTGGACACGCGATATTGAATTTCATCCAACTTCATCGTATCAATCGATGGGCTCTGCATCGTCAATCCTTCTGCCATAAGCTCACAGCCTACAAGACTTCAACCCAAGTCCTTAAACTGGGCCTCCTAATTCCCGCAGCTTCGCTTCAAATTTCTCCCACAGAACTCCGCTCAAGAAAATATTGATACGCCGAGTACCTTGCCAATCAACACCAGTCTGAATGCAATTTGGTCCAGGAGGTGGGCCTGGAAGGTTGAAATCAAAATCAATACCCTCAGGTCTTCCAAAAGGCACTTCCCCAGGGGACTGTCCACTCGTCGCCGCACCGTTCTGCCACTGGGCGCCTACTACGGCCCCAGAGAAGTCCACAGCACGATACAAGTCCATCTTCACCCAGCTGTTCATGGTGAAAAACATGCCAGTCGGCTCACCATACAAAGGCGTCATCCCGAGCGCTTCCCGCTCCCGGACCGCGGCCATGACCTGTTCCTCAGAAGCCTGGTCCGCAAGAGACCCTCGGAGACGCGCCGCCATGGCCCCTGGAGCACCCTCCACGACCTGTCCCGCCGACGGCTCCAGCGTCCACACCATCTGATACATATTCTGGACGTAGGCCGCCTTGGGAGCCTCGAGGAAGCTTAAGCGAGGGCGCATGTCATACACCCGCATGATATTCAGCGCCCGGTCCGGAGGCAGCAGGGCCGCGAGAGTGCGCGCGAGCCAGCCGACGACCGCATCGTCTTGGCTGACAAAGATGCGCTGCTTCTCCCCAACGCCATCACCATGGGCTGTCGATGGAAGCGTCTCTCGAGTCTCTTTGACGATGGACGCAACGATGTCCTTGGGGAGGCAGACCGTTCGCCACGCCGAGCCTGGGGCCGACGTATCCCAAAGCGGATCGACGGGCGGGGCGGCTCCGTCCTGGGGCATGAAGTCCCCAAAGTCAATTTCCTTGTCGGCAAGGACAAAGCGTGGTATGTCGGCGGCGGTATTCCGATTCTTGTCGAGCGGATCGTCCCATGCGCCTCGAAGCTGAGGCACTTCGGCGTTTTTGCCGCTTAGTACCTGTGACCAGGCCGAGAGTACTTCCAAGATCATGTCAGCATTTGATAGTAACATGTATCAAGAATCGAAACAATACTCTTCCTCGCCGAGAAGGTGCCCAATCGAGGTACAGCAAAGACTGTTCTCGAAAACGCAAGTCCGGCAGTATGGATCGAACATCAAAGGGAAGCGGGAAAGGAATCTTACGAGATTTGACGCCGCCTCCATCCATCATAACGTGCAAGTATGTCAGCACCACGATGGTGGCATCCGTGAAGGATATTACATGAAGTCCTAGCACAGGCTCGTCCGCTTCGGGGTCTGTGTAGTCTTCAAGGGTGCGAGGCCAGTCTGGTGGGCACAGGATCGACGCAACATCGCGGAAATCCGAGACAGCCGGCTGAACAGTGGCTTGGTCTGGACGCGCATCCGGTGGCTTCGCGACGGATTTCATCAACGGATGAGCCGAGATGGGAAGTCCCAGGACAGTGTTTCTGGAACGAATAGCGGGGCGTCGACGTGAGGCTCGCTCTGGGATGTGAATCGAAAGACGGTCGGTTTGCTGCATCGGTCAAAAGGAGTCCGTCAACAATTCATGAACGTATGATCTCGAATTTTGTCAGAGAGTAGCCAGCTCGGCTGCTCCATGGCAGGATTTCGTTCGGCTCCCCTAGGAGAGTTGATAGCAAGGACAACGCACCGCATCAAGTCTGAGCCGGCCCCTCAACTTCTTCCAGTCATTGATCTCCGTCAGAGTGGCGAGACCATCGCGCAGCTTAGCAGCATCAAGAATCTCGCCGAACCGCAAGACGCCCCATACTGGCATGCACCGGTTGAGGGCGGTATCATCAAATGGGTAAAGCTGCACGACTTGGTCGCCAGCAGAGCTAGGCGTGTGGGAGTCAGAGCTGATGCTGCCCATGTCGATTAAGCAGTGAAGACAGTGACCCGCGAATGGAGGAAGAGAGACAAGTCTAGCGTTCGACAGAAGACCAGGACTTTTGCTGCGACTTATGAGAGATCAGCAAGGTATGAAACGTCTCAACTTCAGAGATATATTGAAATGTGCCCGAGGGGTAGATTTACTCGACCTAGGTACATTGGATGTTTCCATTCTTTATCAGGCTCGATCTTCACTCTGCCTAGGTATGTTGCAGCTATTCCTTATGGCTGTACGATGATCTTTGCACGCGTTCGAGACCCAACTGCATACTATACCCTAGCTATCTCCACATGCCTCCACCAAATCGGATAGTCTATAGCCAGGTCCAAATATCATTGCCCTGGGATGTATGTACTTCTTGCAAGACGCACCTCCCCCTTGATTCGCAATATCTCGTATGGCGGTGCGATGATCTCTCGCGATCCAACTGCATATTGTACCCTACCTGCCTCGGTACCTAGGTAGCCATCTCTACATGCCTTCAGTATACATCGAGACGAATGGTCCATAGCTAAGTACGGATTTCGCAACACCATAATTCAGTAGTAATCCTGTTCGGTTACGCTGCGATAGTAGTCCCACGTAGGATTTCGAGACCAACATCGGACGAAGTTGCATGAGAGCTATCGGTTTTCAACTTGTTCAACTCAGGGCTCTATACCCAAAGCCACCAATGATTTCTTTGATGACGAGCAACAAGCTACTGACTATTCGGCAAGATGCTCAAGTAAAAAGACGCTACAGATTTATTGAAGTAATGGAATTGTGTAAGTGGAACTGTAGAAGTATGTTAAACAGACAGCCGTGAGACGCCTGCCAGCCTCCCATGGAATCAACTCGATGTTGATCCTGATGCCCCGGTAGTATGAAGTTGGGAAGAAAGTCTACAGGCTGATGAAACTCACATCTACTGCACGAGTAAGGGTCTGCCTCCTGCTGGTGACTGACGCGATGTGCAGATTCAGCTACGGTTGCGGCAATGCTTGACGACTCTAGATGGCAACAATTTCCGAGTTTAGGTTTCTATGTGTGATATGCGATTGATCATTGTGATACTTTCACATGTAACGTGATTATATATGGGTCTCCATGCCGCGTGGAGACTCTAGCTCGGACGTATACCAACAGGTGCTGAGTACTTACCTAGGTATCCAATTCTTGAGGATCCATCCGTCTAATCCTGTCCACAACCCATCAGTCCACCTGTCGCCTGTCCACCAACATACTAGTCTATCAGTCGGCACAATGGGGCTAAACAATGGAGACCGTATGCACCAACGGCATCATGAGTCCTTCAGACATCCTACTGCCTATCATTATCTCGACGAGGAAGTTTGATACAACGTCGGTCAACACTATGCCCTTGGTCCTGCAGACGTAAAAGTAAGCACATAGCAGCATTCCATGCAGTGTACTTATGGAACGCATATGCGCAAGGATGGAGGACTTTAGGGACTTTAAGCGAGCTTCTACGTAAGTACGGTCAAAGTTTAGAGATCAGAAAAGAGAAAGAAAAGAAAAATCAAAAGTGTGCCTAGAAATACACGTGCCACCTTATTGCAGGTCAATTCGAGATCGGCATTTATAGATAGATTTAAATAATACGAACCCGAGACCCTACGTTTTGGCGCAATGTACAAAACCCTTCATGCCACTTTGAATGCGGGAGCAGATATGGCTACTAGACAATAGCACCCAGTCTGTCGAATCTCTTCCTTGCAGCGCAGCGCCATCGCGTCCATCTGCAAATACGTGTGTGCTCCCATCATGTCTTCAGCCGTGTACGTGATGGACCCCCCTGCGGGAGAGCAGAGGGGAACGGGCGAAACGCTTGGAAACCAGATTGTAAGTGGCACAGTCGCTGCTGAGGTGGCTTATTAGTCATTGTCGGAATTTTGTTGCACTAATCATTTTCTCGTGCTTCAGACAGGAGCAGCCATAGGCTGTACAACAGTTGCAATCATCGCCGTCGCACTTCGCCTCTTTACAAAGATATGGACATTGCAAAAAAGGCCGGGTGCTGATGATGGTAAGAAATGATATCGTCTTTACCCACTTAGAATTTAGTTACTAACATGTGATCAGTCCTCGTGGTTATATCCCTCTGCGCATCTATAGCTTTCATGGGCTTGTCCATCCGATGTGAGTGTTCTGTTTTCCGTGGACAGCATATGAGCATTCGAGTCCCGGAGCACGGAATGATTGCTAATAATGCTTTCTGGGTTTTCAGTGGTTTCCCTTGGTGCTGGTAAGCACATGTGGGATGTTCTTTATGACGATTACTCTCCTTGGATGCTTATTGTAAGTCGCCTTCTGGAACTCTGAGCAAACATTCATGCCTACGTACCTAGGTAGACAGGTCCTGTGCATCCAAAATAGCTCTCGCTGACGATATCTGTGCCGCTCATACAGACTCTTATGGGAGTCACAATTTCCTACTCCTTTTCGGTGTCTTGTGCAAAGTTGTCGATCCTGGTTTTCTACCTGCGGCTGTCACCGGACCGAAATTTTCGAATATCGGTCTACGTTCTCGTCGCAATAACGGCAGCCTACACCGTGATCTACAACATCGTCATCTTCCTGCTCTGTGACCCACCCGATAAGGCCTGGTTTCCGGCCAAAGATGGTCATTGTACTAGTCAAATGGGTCCCATGTGAGTCCACGGCTTTCACGACCCTTCGTCTTGGTTGGGGGCATGTCTGACCAACGCACTGAAACGTGTTGCAGGATGACACTTAGCATCGCGAACATTGTCATAGACAGTTCAATACTGATTATACCGATCCGCATCGTGGCTCCTCTACAGATGCCTCGCAGGCAGAAAGTCTCGGTAGTATTGGTCTTCGCGACCGGGGGTTTTGTCATCGCCTCTGCAATCTACCGGACCGTCATCCTGCCAACTCTCTTAACGGATATCGACTACACATGGTAAGTACCTACGGAGACCATCTCGTATATACTCTCACTTTCCGAAATTTTTCGAGTGCTAAACAGCGGGGTCCACAGGAATGATGCAGGACAGAACGTCTGGGGGAGCATCGAAGTGAATGCCGGCATCGTTTGTGCATGTGCTCCCACCTTGAAACCCTTTTTCGTCCGATACATACCGATCCTAGGGTTTACTTCACGTAATCATTCATCAGGGAACGGGAAAACGAGCTCCAAATTGTACGTTCCCATCTCTACTACGATCGAGAGGAACAGGCGCCGCCGCAATGGTGATATGGTCGCCCGAGGTTTCGAGCTCACGAGCAAAAGCGCAGGTCCCAACGGATCGGCGCTGAGTCTGAGCAACGACGAGATAGCACTGTGGACGCAAACGGGGAAGGCAGCTCAAGGGGCACAGGGGCCAGCAGGCTCTGAGGATCTGGTTGCTCCGTGGCGAGAACAATCTGATGAGGAGAACAGGAAGGACAAGTTTGGATGGGGACGCAACATCAATATTGCTGCGACTGAATACGATGAGAGTTCACACAAGGTCTGTAATGGTAGAATCCTAGTTGACCATGAGACAACTGTCACATATGGAACGCACAAATAGGTCTCTCTAGCCGACATCGATCGCAGCCTGGCAAAATCTAACAGATGCCCAGTATAACGCACCATATCCTGATGATGGTATTGGTATATCATATACATCCGGATCTCCCTTAATACATCCAGCCAATCTAATCGATCGGCGTACATTTATTGTCTCAAAATCCACTGATAAATGTCCAAACTGTTTGGGTAGATAGCGGCAGATTGGCCCTTATCTGCTTCTCCAAGTGACAGCATCTCTTCAGATGATAGACCACAGGCTCTTTTCGAACCCATAATCGCAATGGAGGAACCAGACTTCTCATGTCAGCAGAGGCTGTAAGATAATTCCCAAATGGCTAGAGGGAGAAAGGCTTGCTACCCGATCGGGAAACCGTCTGAGCGTTGATTGGCTCGCTCTCTATTGCCAAAGCTTCCTACTCGCTTCGCACAACAGGGTCTCCCTTGCTTGTCAACCTCATCTCCTCGTCTTCTTTTGCTCCCGAGTAAGTTAAATCTTTTAGGCTAGTTACACGATGTGACGTCCGACATCTCATAGCAGGCAATATCTGCTTTCATGTATACGGAACCTCTGCTGTTTGACCATTGTATATCAAACCACGCAGCGGTCCAGTTCGACTATGTACAGCGTGCCCCTCTTCGTGCATTAGACGACCAGCAGTGTCGAAAATTATAGATATCGTGCTCTAAGGGAAATTCCGGTGTATAATAAATATTGAACAACTATTATGGGGTTCGTAGAAGTGTATGGAGTATGAACCACAGTCCAAGCCCCCACACTACAGCTACAGTCTACTGCCTCCGAAGGGAAGCCATCAGCACACAGAGAAACCGCCTTCGAAATCAGAAGCTCGGCGATCTTGCTCTCCCTTCAACATAATCTGAACTGAGTGAACGATTTCGTGCTGTCACACTATTACCTTGAGGTCTTCATTACAACGTCATGAGGTAGATATCCAGCTCCCTCCATCCTAATCATGGCATGGCTCATCGTCTGTACAACCTAACACTCGTATAAATGCCAGCAGCAGCTACAGAGGCCAGTCCGGTCCAGATAAGCAGACACTTTGCAAAGATCTTCTTACCCTCTCGCGCTGTCGCCTCTCTCTCGTTTGCCTGTGGATACGGCTCTTGCGGCACAGGCTTCCCCAGAAACTTGCACAATGGCTCCCAGCCATCCCCGAGCTTCATCACCAGGAGACGATCAGCCGGCACAAGCTTGCGGACCATATCATTATGCAACTCAAGAAGATCTAGCCCCATCACATCAGCAGGTGTATATCCACGAAATCTATTTTCATATAAAGATGGCAAAGGGAAGGGGTGAAAGCAGAAAAAAAGAAGACAGGGGGAACATACCCGGCCCCATAACCGCTCCCGGCCCTTTCGCCGCCTCCATAATCCTCGCACATCTCTGCAACCAAATCGACATGATGCCCGGCATATACCGTAACCCAGGCACCGGTGCAGTCAAGATAGGTACGTACCAAGGCAGGGCGTACTCAAAGTTCCCGCCCATACTAGCCCACCACTTGGCCGGGTCCCGCGTCACGAGGACGACTTTGGCTTCGGGGTACAGCTCGCATAGCTCGGGGAGGAAATCATAGATCGGTGCGTCAACGAGTCCCGCAAAGCCGGCTGTGAGTTGGCGGAGAAGCTTCAGGGTGGTTTGGTGGTCGCCTGCTTCGCGGGCTTGGTAGGCGGCATAAAAGGCCTTGTTGAAGGCTGGGGGGGATTTTGAGTCAGACTTTAATGCATAAGTCTACTAATAGTAGGTTTTGAATTTTGCTTTTTCTTCTTGCTCTTTCTTCAAGGGCCAGGGGGGGGGGGAAGAGGGAGGCGAATGGTCAGAAAATGCGCACCGTCTTCGCGTTTCAGCAGGTGAGTACCACCGTGCATGACAGGACCCTGGAGAAGTGTTTCGAGGGCGAGTTGCATCGAGAGCGTGCCCGTCTTGGAATAGCCGGCGCCAATGACCTCGACCGTCCTGGACGCGTCAGGTTTCGACGGTGCACCTCCCATCTTTGTCTTGATTTTTTAGTTTTCTTGCCCGCCTGGGTGTGTGTGTGTGTGTGTGGTTTTGTTTTATGTTTGCAAAGGGAGAGCTTTGGGGCGATATGGTCCCAAGGTGCACGGAGGGAGACACACAATGAAACATAACCTCGTGACAAAGTTTCTCGGAGTTCTCGCCGGTGCCGCCAGTCTGGCTCCTATGCGGGTAGAGAAGTCATGCGCGTGCGTCTTGTCTAGCCACTTACATCTAAACGAGATTATTTAGTGGGGACGGTGGCAGCTTGCAGAGACTCCACTCGGACGGGGCCTGTTGTTATTTTTGAATGCTTCCATTCGGGACGAGACCAATTGTCGCCTGTTTTTTACCCATCAAGCTCATTCGAGTCCGAGAATCTCGGCAAGCTCCTCGACTCGAACGTTGCAGTATCAATTGCCTCTTCTCTGTTTCTCCCCTTCTTCGAGTATTGAGTTCAACAGACTCAATCCCAGATAATCGTATAGATTTGCTGAGGGATTCCACGTAAATCTTTGCCATTTATTGCCAAGCGCTAGCTGAAAAAGCGTAACATTGACGATTACATAAGTTCATCGCTATTTCGATCCTCCACTACATAAGGTTTATTTAGAGTGGGGCCTTGCGCACCGACATACCCCATCGCCGAACCTGGAGAGAGATAGAGAGAGAGAGCACACACAGGCAGAGGCACTCCATGTGATGCAGGTACAATGGCAGACTCCGAGCTGATTTCGCTGTCTGACGAAGGTGACGTCAAATATATGTACGCAAAGCAGCGTTTGCTCAGTGGAACAGTCCTGGCTGACGTGTCTTGCATATCCCCAGGGAAGACGGTGCTGGCCAAGACTTATATTCCTATGTCGGCCGCGATGGGAGGACATATCAAGGTTATATGCCGGATGGTGAGTCGAAATCGGAAAATGCGAGGCGTGGCAGAAGCTGACTGGCATCAATGATTGACAGAATACATGTTGCCCAATGATGGAGTAAGTGGAGTCTACAGGTAGCTGACCAGCATACGTTCCGGATGGCGACTGACTACTCGCAAGGCGGAACAAGATCGTCTTGGTAGGTACACCATTGCACTTGACATCACGACCATTGTGCTAGACTGATGGTGCCAATAGATATGGTTCACAACATTTACCGGCTCGTTCTCGATGACAAACTCGCCGCAGCCCCGTTGAGGGATCCCGAACATGCTTTGGATAGTAAGCTGCGTCTCGTCGATGTGGTAGTTGGTGTTGGCATAGTGAGCAGCAACCAACTGACCTGTGTATGTACAACCAAGTCGGAACAGGCACAGGCCTATGGGCATTGCAATTTGGTAAGCAGGCTTGCTACTCGTTAAATCGGCAGTGAAGAAATTCGCAACGCAGAGGCCGGGCGTTGGTTCCTTGTACTTACATCCTCTACCTCTCTCAGCCGAGGAGAATCCCACGTGCGAGGTCATCGGCACCGACCTTAGCATGATCCAGCCTTTCTCGTGGATGCCCAACTGTCGCTTCATCCGGGAGAACTCGGAGCTCGAGGAATGGCTGTTCCCGCACCCGTTCGACTACATCCACCTACGCGGCATGGTGGCCTGTTTCAACGACGTGAAGGAGGTGATGCGAAGAGCCTTTGACGGCCTCGCGCCAGGGGGCTGGATGGAGTTTCAGGACCCTGGGTTTGACTTCCACCCATTGCAAGAGGGTGACGGCAAAGCGGATACACCGCTGGGCCGGTGGCTGACGCTAGTGAAAAAGGGCGCCATCAAGTGCGGACGGGACTTGACCAAGGCGCGGCTGTACAAGGCGCAGCTGGAAGAGGCAGGCTTTGTGGACGTTGTCGAAAGGGTCATCAACATCCCGGTTGGGCCGTGGGCCAAGGGCGAAAAGGCGAAGCTGATTGGCGTGTGGATGGCCAATGCTTTCCACACCGGGTCTGTGGATGCCTTCAAGCAATTCCTAGCTGCTGGGGGCGAGTTATCTGCGGAACAGGTCGAGGCGGTTTCGGCGGAAGCCAAATCTGAATTGAGGGACGTCAAGCTGCGGTGGTATACGACCATGTAAGTATCCACATCCCGTCGGCTGAGAGGACTCACTTGGGACCTGGAAGATACTAACGTCTACACAGGTATTTAGTCTATGGGCGAAAACCCTATTCTGGAGAAAACACCGAGCTTGGAAGCGAAATATGAATTAGCCAAGCGCGGCAACGGATATCCGCATTCCTTAATCTCATCATCACAGCTGGTTGAAAAATTCCCTCTGTACTTGATGATAGGTGACTTCTCGCTCGAAAATAGTTTTGGGTGGGTTTTTCGGCCGAGTTGCGGTAGGCTACCGAGCCGCCGGCTATGAAATTGTAGTTTAGGGTCAGCTACCTTGAGGCAATGTGAATGCTTGCGCAGCTCCACGACCAACAGTAGAATCATCGGACTCCTTCTCCTGCTTCCCCGCTCTGTCCTTGGCAATATCAGCCATAGCCTGCGCACACGTTAGCGTCTCACTATTCATTCAAGAAATTCACATTTTTGAAGGACATGACGTACAATGATAGCCTCCTTTTCCTCCTCGGCAAAGTCTCCTCGATCAATACGGCGCCTCATATCCTCCATGATCACATCCCTCGACCGTCCATTCACAAATACCACATAGCGCAATCCCGGGAACTTTGCCTCATATTCCCTGTTTAGAGCAGCCAGCTTCTCCGCCTCGGATTCGCCGCCAGACTGCAACTGGGCCTGCTCTGCGGCGCTCTGTGCGCTCTCAACCTTCTTCGCCCCTAGTCGCGGGTGAGAGCCCAGGATGGAGAGGAGAGGCTTGCGTGCGGACGGATCCGACTGGACAGACTGAGCAATGGCGAGAAGCTGGTCGCGGAGGGTATCTATCAGCTCGGGGTAGGTTGCGAACGTGATGGAGCGCAATGTTGGGATGGCGAGAGTATGGAGATCCTTGCTGGGCTCAAATAGAAGATCGAGCACAGATATGAGAGCGGGCTCTGGGAGCGAGGCCAGCGTGGTCACATCCGGCAGTTTCGGCGCCATCATGAAGTCAAAATTAATCGTCCAATGAGTGAGTATTTTATCAGAGAGAGTTTATACGCGCAACTTTTCAGTCTGACCGGGTGAAGTCGTCGTTAAGTTGGCAGCGGATTAGGGGGCTGCAGGGAGTGAAACAGGGGTCCCCCCTTGTTAGCACCTGCTCTTTGTGACCCCTGCCGAGGCTGCTGGCGGGATGGCCTGTGCTTCGACAGCCTGCCGCCAACTTTCTTCAACTTTCCTAGGACGACCTCAAGGCGCAAAAACACAATTGCACATCTCACTCTCGACGTGACAGCCTCGACTTGCGAATTCCGTCGCGCCACTCTTGAACCTAATCTGAGAGTCCTCGGTTCTCCTTCAACGCTCACTTTTGTCAATTTGTCGTCGCGCCCATAATCCGCACAAGTCAGCAGTCACAATGCTCTGCGGAAGTGAGTACCTTCCTACCCGTCGAACGCAGGATCAAGGTCAAAAGGCAGCTACTGACAAGATGACCACAGTCTCAGGTGAGGCTCCTGAGGAGCCTGTCGTTTCCAAGAAGACGGGCACTGTTTTCGAGAAGCGGTTGATCGAAAAGTACATCGAGGAGAACGGAAAGGACCCGATCACCGGCGACGAGCTAGACCTTGAAGACCTCCTACCGATCAAGACCGCCCGGATCGTGCGACCTCGACCTCCCACCTTGACCTCCATCCCCGCCCTCCTCTCGACCTTCCAGAACGAATGGGATGCCCTGGCTCTCGAGACTTTCAAGCTCAAGCAACAGCTGTCGCAAACCCGCGACGAGCTCGCCAACGCTCTCTACCAACACGATGCTGCTGTTAGAGTCATTGCGCGGTTAACCAAGGAGCGCGACGAGGCGCGTACCGCTCTCTCTCGGGTCACTGTATCAGCTGGGGATGGCGCCAATGGCGATGCGATGGCTGTGGACAATGAGGCGCTGCCCGAGTTTCTTGCTGATCACGTCGACGAGACAACTAAAGCGTATGTTTTTTTTATGCGGCGCAATGCCTGATCCTGTTGCTCTTTGCGAATATCCGCTAATTCGTTTGCTTCCTCAGTTTGACCAAGAGTCGCAAGAAGCGCCCCGTTCCCGCCGGCTGGGCCAGCTCCGACGAGATCGCGACCTTTGCACCCCAGGTATCCGAGTCCCTGCCCGTCCCACAAGCTTCCTCTCTCAGCACCGAAGCAGGCTACGCAGCTGTTGGTGGGCTGAAGGGAGATGTCGCCATCTTTTCGACTGCGACAGGCCAGACCGAACGGACCCTTGCAGTGGGCGAGCCGATCACCGATACGCTATGGCATGGGACCAAGGTTGCCTTTGCCACGTCCAAGGGATCCGTCAAGATCTTCGAGAGCGGTAATGAGGTGGCGTCTTTTGCCGATCACGCGGGTGCTGTCACCGCCTTGGCTATGCACCCAGGCGGCACCATCTTGGCCTCGGTCGGGGCCGATAAGAGCTTTGCCTTTTACGATCTGAACGCCCTTAAGAGAGTCACGAAGGTGTACACCAGCTCGTCTTTCACCACATGCGCCTTCCACCCTGACGGTCATCTCTTTGCAGCGGGCACCAGCTCGGGCGACATTCTGATGTTCATGACCAAGGAGGGTACAGAGGCGGCAAAGTTCACCTTGGGCGCACCTGTCGAGTCGTTTGTCTTCTCCGAGAACGGGTTCTGGATTGCGGCGACAGCCAAGGGGCAGACGACGGTGACGGTGTTTGATCTGCGCAAGGAAGGGGCTGCGGCGACGGCCAAAGTGTTGGACATTGGTAGCGCTGTGCAAGACCTGGCATGGGACTACACGGGTCAATTCCTGGCCACGGCTGGGCCGTCGGGCGTTACGGTGCAGCAGTACGCCAAGTCGAGCAAGAAGTGGAGTGAGTTGCTGCAGAGTGCCACACCTGCTGTGGCGGTGGCATGGGGCGAGGAGGCCAAGAAGCTGGTGACGGTCAATGGAGATGGTGTCATCTCGATTCTGGGTGCCCCGGAGGCTTCATAGAGTGTTGCATCCGCGGTTCAACCTGTGAGTTGGGGAGGCAGGACTGTCAGCCACCCCGCAGAAACTTTTATTGAGGAAGATATCATGAAAGAAGTACTTTAGTGCTGCCTGGGTGCGAATGATATTGGGGAAGGAAAACAAAAACAGGACAGCATGTATAATAATACCAGGAGTTTCATATGGCCGCACGAGGGGAGGCATATTGAGGATGGGAAGAATACCAGAGTATGTGCATTGCTGAGCGCAACCTGCCTCATGATTCAAGCAGACTATAAAGGTGTGATTGATGCAGAATCTTCGGGGGTCTTTGATCATTGAAGGAAAGAGGGGTCAGATCTCAGACGATCAACAAACGCGTATCCGACATGCTGAGTAAGATGCTCCGTACATAAGACGTTCGTTGGAGTAACACTAACACGATGACCACTGACTGCTCTCCTACTGATTACTGTGGTACAGTACTTACCTACCTAGGTACCTACCATGGATGCGCGGGTCTAAAAACAATGATATCAGTCAATTCTCACTATTCATTGTAGCCTTCACCCAAACGGATGCGCCGTACCACAGCGGGTGAGGCTGACGGAGGCCGAAAGCTCCTGTTCAATACAAACGGCAGACATTGTCAATTTTCCCTTGATTTTGAATTGGGTGAAGGTGGACAGCTGGTTTGTGATATTTAATCACCTGCAAAACGCGTTGCAGCCGTCTCCCTTTCTTTTGCTTTGAACTTTGATGAATCAACTTTTCTCGACCGCCTGCACCTCACAAGCTATTCAAGGTTCTCCAAAAAAGAAAAATTGCCACTCATTCAATTTGACTCGACTTGGATCAGTCATGTCTATCTCGTAACATCGTCGTCACCCCAGAGTCGTCCAGTCCACCATCTCCCAGCTCCAAGCTTTGCTGAGTGTAAGCTAGAAGCTGCAGCTTAGGTGGAGCTGTCTACTACGCGCCCAGCAGACACACACCCTTTGGGGGCTGCTTGCCGTGTCATCTCCAGTGGTTACAACCCCCCCCCCCCCCCGGGTCC
>JAPEVC010000285.1:0-40967 GCA_027946555.1 Gnomoniopsis sp. IMI 355080 | reverse complement strand
GGGTGGGAATGTGCGGTTGGACCCGAACAAATCAAGGAATTCTGGTATGTGTTGCTGAGAGCAGGGAGTGTTGTTGTCGTCGTTGTAGCGGTATGTTTGAATTACGAGAACTTGCGGCACAAGGCCTGATCAAGTTGATACCCCGAAGGCCAGGGCATTTCCAGGGAATATGTGTTTGTATTACAAAATTCGTCCGTACAATACCTTAATGCATAATTAGCAGGCAGCACGGTGGACAGGCGCAGACAAAATCGCATGAGCAGGCAAGGGAAATTTAGGCACAATACTACATAGTATAAGGAGATGTGTATGGTATTAAAATCCCGGGAAACGATACCTATTTCTCCATGCTCGACTGCTCTGGCCCCTTGATAGCAACACATCCGGAAAACTCCATTCCCTGGCCTGACCAATATGCAGCAAACTCCACAGCCAATACTACGAAAACCCGTTGAATGGGAGAGTCGAAATTGGTCGCCTCTCCCATAAACCAAGTAGAATGGCTCCTATCCTTACTCCAGCTCAAAGCCTTCTTGGCCTCTTATTGCACGTATAGAATAGAAGCCAGAGAACGGCGACTGAAAGCTCGTAACGTCACTGACGTTCTAGTCAGTCATTCTCCAGGTGTCAAACCACTTCATGTAGTTGTACTCCTTGTTCGGGCCTGTCATGCCCCAGCAGATGGGCATGAAAAAGATGTATAGCCCGATGACGATGCTGTAAAGGAAGGCGTATACGACTGTCTGAACAGCCGCGGCTCGGTTGCGAAGCATCCAGTCCGCCATGAAGCCCGTTGTTAGGATGGCAAAATAGAGGGCTGGATAATAGTGGTGAACATAGGTTACACGCGCCATCACAACGAATGGCAGGTAGTGCAAAAACCACCCAATGACGGGGTATAGACCAGCATAGTGAATGTGGTCAATCTCAGACTGGTCGAGCTCCTTGAAACCGCGTTGCCAGCGGATAACGTACCAAGCGACGGTCAGGCCGAGGACGCCCAGAGAAAGGGTCGATCCCCAGTAGACGAATGGGTTGCCAAGGAGGAAGTACTTGACGATGTTGTCGTCCCATCCACACATGCGCAGTCCGACATTCAGGATCGGCCACTGCCACCATTGCGAAGCAAGATCATCTTGCTTGTCGGGATCGGGGACCAGGGCGTTGTTGGAGGTCATCATGGCAACATTGAGGTGAATGAAATCGTGAATAAATGGCGACTTGTATTGGCCTGGATCTCCAGGGGGCAATTTCTCGTTTACGTGAGACTCGACGTTCCAGTGCGTGTAGGTATCACGAGGATTGTTTTCCTTGGTACAAGTGACCTCGATCTGTCGGAAACCCCACTGGGGCAAGTTGACGTTACCAGCACGCAGGTAACATCCGAGGACCTCGTGTTTGAGACGGAAGGCGGTGGTCAGGGTACGGATCCTGGATCGGTCCTTGGAGGCAACATCTCGAACGACCTCGACCTTCCAGTGATCCTTATCATCACCCACAGTCAGGTTACCATAAGAGGAGACCTCCTTGTCAGCTTTGGTGACCGGAGCCGCGATATCATGGGAGTGCAGGTTGCGGCCAGTCTGTGCATGAATGAAGCGGATCACAGCATTGTCGCCAAAGAAACGCGGGTCGGCCGTCTCGTTGTAGTCAGCGTCACGGCGGTTCGGGTACACGAACCAGTCGTTGTTAGCATCCTTATGATGGTAGCATGTAACTTGCTGCTGGTTGGAACCTTCGGGATATGTCTGCACGTGAGAGTGCAACAAACCACCTCCGTAGCCCATATTCTTAATAGTGACTCGAGAGCCGATGGCGACCTCGAGAGGGCTATTGACACCGACCTCGGTTCCGCGGAGGTTTGCCTGGAAAAGCGAGCTCATCTGGGCGTCACCTGGACCGGTGTCTGTGAGCACGGCGAAGTGGATCGCAAAGCTCAGCATGTAAATTAGGAATGGCAGGACAATGAGACCGACGACTCGTGCAACTACGTGAGCTCCGAGCTCGACCTAGGGAAGTCAGAGAGCGATCAATTTCTAGATGTTTTCGCAAGTACTCACATAGGGCATCTTGAGATTGCCAAACTTGTTCCACAAATCCTCAACGGTATAAAGGCCGACAAGTGCAGTGACGAAGAGCCCGACTAGTTTAACACTAGTAACACAGCCGATGCTCAGTCCAGTCATGAACAGCCAGAAAAACCATTCGGGTTCGAAACTCTGATCCTGAAGCTTGTGGAACTTGGCCCAGCAAAGAACAGTGGCGACGGTACCGCAGAGAAGCATCGAGTCGAGAAGAATGAATCGGCTGATGGTCGTATACGAGTTCTCGCAAAGGACCATGAGTGTGACGAACCACACAGCAGGACGCCTCAAATTGAGCTCTTTTGCGGTCCAGTAAGCCATTGGGACGCAGACAGCGCCAAACAGAGCATTGAACTGGCGCATGAGGGTGTAGTTGACATCCTCCGGGTAGGTCTCTCCAGACTTAAATTCGAAAGAACCGTTGTAACCGGCGAGGTAGCCAGACAGACCGACGAGCAGCTTTCCAAGAGGTGGCTGTCATAGCATCAGTATATAATATGCGCCCACTAACAAGCCAGTCTCTGCTTACGTGGACATCGAAGTAGTATTCGTGCTTCAGGTAGTGGGATCCAAATTTGCCGAAGCTGTCGCGCAAGGTCTGTCAGTACACCCAGAAATATTGGAAATCTATCCTCAGAGCAGCACATACTGAGCCTCGTCCCATGTCACAATGTTGGAAAGGCCGATCTTGTACAGACGGGTGAAGAAGGCGAGTGCGGTAAAGACGAGGGGCGCGATGACCCATTCCCACTCGTCGAGGGTTTGGAAGAAAGATGGCTGTTGGTGTTCCCATTGTCAGCGCCATGAACCCGCCATACTGATTGAGCCGAAAGAATGCTTAGCGCACCTGTTTGGCCTGCTTCTTCTTGTCGTCAGCCTCGGGCTGACCTTGCACGGCGCCAGCCTCGGCGGGCACATTACGCCGTCTCAGGCCATCGCCGGCATCGAAGCCTGTGCCCGTGGCATGGGGAACCGCGGTCATGATCGGCTACCGTTGTTCGGACCTCAATCAGGTATAGATTATGCTCGAGAAAAGAGGTGTTGCTTTGGTGGGCGAAAGAAGGTAAATGATAGTATCGAAGGTAAGACGGCGCAGGCGGCGCGTTTGGAGATGGAAAAGGCGTCGAGGGGGAGGGAACTCGAAATCGAAGCAACGTGTCCGAGGGTTTTCGAACGAGAACCCAGAGGCCTTTACTCGGACATCGAACCGTAGATTACGGAAGAGAAAGACAACGCAGTAGTTGAGGAGTGTGAGAAGATTGAAGACAACCCTTCTTGAGGAAGTCAGGGAGAAAATAATTAGAAAGGCCACATCGTCCAGCTCCTGAACAGCTGAGATGCAGTGTAGGCTAGCAAACCACAGCCCGGGGGGTACAGCAGGGGGGGCGGTTCACTAATCCCTGCCTCTGCCTTGCATCCCTTCGAATCCCTGTGTAGCTTTTGCCTGCGGCTCGCGATGAAAGCCTCATCACGTCTTTATTAGAGACAGAGTATACCAGACAATTCTTCCTTAGATACGAGGCTCTTGACAATCCTTTGGAATGATCAGTCTTTATGGAGGAGATCTACCCACAAGTATCAGAACCCTAGGTACACAGGCTGCCTAGATAGGAGGTATGTAGTTTGTTTGTTTCTGCAGAGTGATAGTCTGGAACCTGG
Organism: Gnomoniopsis sp. IMI 355080; assembly: GCA_027946555.1. Taxonomy (NCBI): domain Eukaryota; kingdom Fungi; phylum Ascomycota; class Sordariomycetes; order Diaporthales; family Gnomoniaceae; genus Gnomoniopsis; species Gnomoniopsis sp. IMI 355080. The sequence goes on along the minus strand of JAPEVC010000285.1, from coordinate 37,224 downwards.
CGGCTGTTGTGTTGTACACATTTCACCATCCTTCTACCAAAAGAAAGGGTTAAATGACCTGTAAGTGGGGCTGTCTGACATTCAATGAATACAAAGGTCGAGGAAGTGATCACTTGCAATCTGCTTTGTCCCAGCCGCAATCGTGTGTTGTGGACTATGCAGTACTATATACAGTACTTATAGGTAGCTTAGCTTGGTTCATTATGGACACATCATCTTTGGAGTAGCAGCGGATCCTGCAATCTGTACGCGTGTGTCCCTTGATGCACAGCCCAGGTCTACTGCATGTCTCTCGGTATGAAGCCTTATATCTGCAGATTACAGTATGTGTGTGTATACCATTTAGAAAACATCGACTGCTTACACCTGCAGGAACTGAAGCTGGATTGAATATGGTAACAATCAATCCATCACCAACTTGGAAACACCAAATCTTTTAACAGGGGTCATATTTCCGTAGCATTGCCCTACAGCTAGTGGACAGGGAAGGCATGTGACGGCCCGGAATTCTGGAACTCTTACATAACCCAGCCGCGCTCAGGTGAACATCATCTGCCAAACTTGCGACTTCACTTCATCCGATCGCCTTGCCTTGCCATTCATTCACCTTGACTAGACTCACACCTCACCTACATATGATCTTCTGGACAACCTCATATGGGTTACTGTTTACTTGCTTAGATATGACCACTGCATCCAAATGTCATCATTAGTTTCCAACTTCTTAATCAATCCAGTTGCCCGCACTGTTCGCCGGCTTTCAACCCCTTTCGCCACTAACACCACCGACCCAGCAACAGATGCAACCAGCCCCGAACCTGTACGCCGACCGTTTTCCCAGAACTTCCAACTGGACCATGGAGACGTCATTGCAGAATGCGACGGTCGCTCCATCTCTTTTCCCAGTCTTTCATTTCTAAGAGGTCCAGATATTGCCCTCGGCGCAAGGTCCCCTCCTCTTCTGATACCACAGCGACGGCGCACTCGGTACCCCGCCGACGACAGTGCACCATCCTCAGTAACACGATCTCCCTCCCCATCTCTGTTCGAGATGGATCCCCCAAGCAATGCTGAAGACATTCCAGAGGCCGGGCCAGAATTTGTCCAGTCGCAAGACACACCCGACCACCCTGATACAATCCCACCCGCATCACGCACATTGCCAGCAGACGATGGCATGGATGACATGCGCAGAAGGATCTTGTTGATTCAATGCAATGAAATCTTCAATTCAGACCAAAAGAGATACCTTATGCAGCAGATCCTCACCGAAAACTATGCCAGAGCAAGACATGCAAAAGCAGTGGCTGAGGGCAAAGTCGACCTGCCTCTACCACAAACAGGGTATCCCGCTGTCTCTGAGCATGCCTCAGCCGCAGGCGGACCCTCATCTTCAACAGTTCGAGATCTGGGCTTTGGTATAGCTGCATTGGAGACTCTGAGGTCCTGGACTGCAGCGGAAGAGGAGCAATTACCCATCAACATTTCGGAGCAAGATGCAGAAGCATCCTACCGATACAGGGTCCAGGTGGTCAATGGAGATAGTGAAGACGGCGCAGCAGAGGAAGAGGAGGAAGTTATCTCTGAGCTTGGGTGTCTTCACTACAAGAGGAATGTCAAGGTGCAATGTGCAGCCTGTGAGAAGTGGTACACTTGCCGCCTCTGCCATGATATGGTGGAGGATCATGTTTTGCCACGCAAAGACACAAAGCATATGCTGTGCATGCTTTGCAAGCATCCCCAGAGAGCATCTGACACTTGTACCAAGTGTGGTGAGTCTGCAGCATCATACTACTGCAGCATCTGCAAGCTATGGAGCGATGATGTCGACAAGCATATCTACCACTGTGATGACTGTGGTATCTGTCGCGTAGGACATGGCCTGGAGAAGGACTTTTTCCACTGCAAAGTAAGCATGGTCTTCTTCATGCCCTCTTTGCATGCATTGACTGACCTTGCCTTGACAGACCTGTCGCGCTTGTATCTCCATCTCCACCAGGGATGATCACAAGTGCATTGAGAGGGCAACCGATGCTGATTGCCCTATTTGCGGGGACAACATGTTTGACTCACCTCTTTCAGTGATCTTCATGGAGTGTGGCCACCCCATTCACAAGAGCTGTTTCGACCAGTATATGGCCACTTCCTACAAGTGCCCTCTCTGCAACAAGAGCATCGTCAAGATGGATGCTTTATTCTTGAACTTGTCAAACATCATCAAGGAACAGCCCATGCCTGAGGATTGGAGGAATGTACGCTCCATTCTCCTGTGCAACGACTGTTCCGCCAAGTCATCCGCACCCTTTCACTTCCTCGGTTTGCAGTGCGAAAACTGCCATTCGTACAACACTATTGAACTTCAGCGATCCGCTAACCCAGCAAACCCCGGCGAGCCCACAGACGCCACTAATGGTTCCGCTCTCCTCCAACCGCCACAGACTCCATCTCGTATCAACGCAGGCGGCGAAGTGGAGGCTGAGGAACCTTCTCGCACCGAGGTGGAAGATGACGAGGACGAGGAGCTGGATTTCTGGGGCCGCGATACCCGTAATGACTCGTACGAAGAGGATGAGGAGAACGATGAGGAAGAGGATGAAGAGTCCGACGACGACGACGACGACGACGACGACGATGATGATGATGATGATGACGAGAATGAAGAGGACATCATTCTACTCGGCCACAGATAGGCAACTCCATCAACGCACAAGACACGCAAAGCACCGGAGAGTTGTTGGGGAGTTGATTGCAAACAAGGCTTGAGCGAGACTTTCGAGTGAGGCATCATCCAGGGAGGCTGCATACTACACAGGGACTCATGGCGCAGGAGGGTTCTGTCACGGTTACAGGACAATTTCTCATACCTATTTGATGTTCTTCTGCATAAAATGGAAAAGGGACGGAGGCATAGTCAACGGGTAAAAGGGCGTTCTGCATGGGCCCATAGCGGCTGCGATTCTGAGTACACGCGTACGTTGTAAGGATAGATCGCAAAGGCAGTATTAAATTAAATATTTGCTCTTATGTACTTCAATGAGACGTAATGGTGTTCCCGTCTTGCAAAGCTGTCGTTGCAAGTCGAATCGAACTCGAGCAAGACCTACCAGGCCGAGTTCGTGCCAGTCAAGACCCCAAACGCCGTAACGCCCCAAACCCCCATCCCATGCGTGACACACATCCGATCAAATGCATCTATTCGAGTTGCCTACTGCTGCTGCTTACGCGCCTCGAGTTCTATTTTGGCTTCTTGCGCGCCCTTGCGCAACTCCTTGATAGTAGTCTAGCGAGAGCCATCAGCCAAAACGAGCTACGGTGAGCAAGAATCTGACCGGTGCGAAACTTACCGCAAGCGCCTCCGGGTTTACACCCCTCTCAATCAGCGAGATACATATCGACAGTTCCCTACGGTCGAGGTGGCAATTCTGGAGGGGATTGACGCGTATGGTTAATGAAGACCCTTTCTGGCCAGGGGTGATGGGTGCTTGGTGGACGGGTGGATGCTCACGAGAATCTCAGATATTTCCTGCAGAATGTTCACTGCCGTGTTGGCAGAAGCTTGCTTGTTTTCTTCTTGTGGAGGAGGCATGGTGCGTATTCTGTTTTGCTTGGTAGTGAGTGAGGAGGATGAGTGAGATTGAATGGAAGAGTCGCGTTCGCAAGGAACACTTTAGCAGGGGTATGGCCGTGATACGATGCGAACTCACGGGAGAACGCGTCTTTCTCCGGTGCGGTTGCAACAGGACAGCAACAGCATTGTCAAAGAATCAATTTGATATCCAATCCACGTTGTTTGAATGCTTGCTTGGTTGCTTGCGCATTTAATAAAAGACTTTGCGCAGCCAAGGACAACGTAGAGGCACCTTTCTCCATGTCCTTTGATCAAGACAGAAAGCTTTCGCAAGACAATCCTCAATTAGATGTTATTTACGATAATATGGTACAGAGTCGTCTTGTCTCGGAGCAGCAGCAACATGATTCCTCTGCAACGCTCCTTGATACTTCTCGGTACGTATTTGGTTTTCCGTGGAAGAAAATCTGACAACCTTTATCCAAGGGCACAATGATCAAGCCTCGATTTACGGTTTGCATCCTCTGCTTACCCACCAGACCCAGCCCTGGTGCTTCTATCTGAACAGCAGATATGATCCTACTCCTTGAATTTCTCGACAAACAATTCCCTCATGCCCTTTAACAATACGGCCAACTCCCTCGTCTCATTCGTCTTCTCCAGCACTCTCTCAATCTTTTCCCGCTCCAGCCGCGGCCTGCAATGCCTGATATCATAATCTCTCGCCGCTGTGCTCAACTCGAACCATGCCTCCCTCTCCCAATCCTTCTCGTCAATGTGTGTAAATACGAACTTCAGCCGGTCGTCTTGCCCGGCCCCCTCGATCTTCATACACAAATTCGTGATCCAAAAATCCAGCTCGGGCACGTTGAACCGCGCCTGTGCCTCCTGCTGCGCCTGGTGCTTGCGCTGCGCTGCGAGACGCGCATCGATCTCCTTCTGCGTGTCGGCAATTTGCTTCTGTAGGCTGTCGCGCAGAGCGGCCTGTTTGTCGCGTTGGGCCGAGAGCTCGTTGATGGCTGCTTGCATTTCTCGTGTCTCGGCGGCTTCTTTGACGATGGTGTTTTGGTGTGTGTTGGTCTTCATCTGCAGGATATCGATGTCCTTTTTTTTCATGCGTTGGTCCTCTGTAGCGCGGCGATGTCAGTCATCTTGTTACGATTTCGATGGGAGAACTGAGGGTTTGCGCACCTTGTAATTCCGCAACGGTCACGGCGAATTGGTTCCTCTCCTCGAGGACTCGCTTACGACCTTTCTCGATGAAGTCGTCGAAGCGTGCCGTGAATCTAGCCATGCGATCGCGCAGCTCGTCAAAGCCGAAATTGATGCTGGGCAGGCTGTCGGCGACTGAGGGCGCGGCCATCGTTTGTCGGCTCTGTGAGCTTCTGGGCTCAAACATGGATGCCATGTTGGATGTTCTGTCGAATTTGACACGAATCGAGGGCTATAAATTTCTTGGACTTGAGGTTGAGCAATGAGTGAAGCGGGAGAACTTGCGTTGCGAAGTTCCAGGTCAAAATGGTAAGGTGAAGTTGTTGGCGAATGTCTGCAGGTGCCCAAAATATGCGACGGCCGTCGCCGGAGCAACAACGCTCGCCGCCGGGAAGCCCTGTCACTTTTAGCGCCCCACGCCCAGGCGTCCTTCTATCGGCGGCTCACTTATTACTTCAAGTGGATCTCATGGGTCGCCTCTACTTTTTCGTCGGTCTGAAATTTTGTCTGCTACATCTGAAGTCCTTCCTTCTCAAAGACCGACTTGAATTCTAAGGCACTCCTTTTCTTCGTCATTAGCTTTCTCACAGCCAAATTCAAGCGGCGCCGTTTGTCGCTATGCCTGCGCCATACTCTCTTACAGCAAACGATTTCGGGACTGACAAACCTTATGGCTGACGACCATGAGGATAACGGCCACCGAGCCCGCCCTGGCGACAAGGTGTCCCGCCGTGTTAATGTCCATCGAGTGAATGATTGTGTCCTTGGCCATGTGGGACAGATATCTTACCGACCTGTCACCGACGATGACGTTGCAGTAGGGGATCTGCGCTTCAACCGGTTGGATGAGAATCGTGAGTTCAAAACCACTGGCGTGCTCGAACATGTACCTTATTTCTCACGGTTATGGCAGCTCCGTCATGTCAGCAACTCGTGCCATTTGAGGAGTGGTTCCCTTCGACAAGGACGAGTCTCGCTTTGCCTCCTTCCACAACCTTCCAGCGCACCAAGTCCCAGAGGAACTGGCTCTTCAAAACCTATTCAGAAGCTTTTATGGGCAATCTGGACTTATCACGACTTATCTCTGAAGAAACCAGAGCTCAGGATTCCGGGAGAGACAAGAAACAACCTGGGCCCCTCCTTGCCCTAGGAGAGATTTTTGACTTGAAAAACACTAAATCATCGCGGACGGCGGCCTGTCCAGTCATCGCTCGGGCAGCGGGTGAAGCAGGACACATCCTTCAGCTATCGGTTATCAACACAGAGACGTGGAGATGGAGTGACTCCTGTTTCACCGCGGGGTCACCGCAAACGAAATTCCAAGGATCTTGGTGTAGTGATGGCAGCTCGATATCAAAGATTGAGTTTGCCACAAAAATCAAGCAACACGACACCATTCGCTGGTTGATTGCTCAAAAGAATACCTCAACAACGATTTTTGAGCCGGAGCTCAGAGCGAAGCCTATTACTTGGACGGCGTCGACATCTGGCAGGGACGACGAAATCGCCGAGCACATCGTTATAAATCCCATTGCCACGCTCACAACGAATGTCACCGGTGGAGAGCCTCATTGCGATTTCTCCATCAATTTTGCCTCCAATGACCTGGCCCCGCAGCTGGCTATCATCGACAGATCTGGAAATTGGTCTGTTTGGTACATCGGACGCATTGGCCATGGCAGGTCTAAAGCAGCTAAAGCTGTTCTTATGAGAAAAGGGAGCTGTGCATGGTCGGCGCCTGTCTCATCTATTGTAGACGATCAGAGCATCACGTACAGGATAGTATGGACGAGCAGATCCGACAGAGCCGATGAGTGGGAGCGTGAGAGCAGCCCATCTACGCGTTCTGAGCCTCCTGATGGTGATCTACCGGCAGCCTTGCTTGCTGACCCTGATGCATCCCGCCCGAAGTACGACGGGCTATTGATGTGTGATCATACACTACTTCAGGTACTGGACGTTGAAGGAGAAAGAACACCATCACGGCTTGACTTCACCCGACGAGACGGCATGGATAATGTACTTGATGCACGATGTGTCTACGGATCGCCGTCTCATGTTCTTGTGCTCACCACGGACAAGTTATATCTTCTGGATGTGTCTCATGTCGAAGGCCAGAATTTCATGTCTCCGCATATTCTAACCTCATGTAGCCACTTCAGGAGCGACCCGCGCGAGACCCTCAAACTATCGATCACAAAGTTACGGACTGCCTACGGTGAAGCCGGCACACTCGTAACAATTCATTCGGCACAGAGCTCTCGCGTCGATCTGTTCTGGTTCATCATAAATTTGCAACATGGGACGGTACAATCGCATCACCAGGTTGTGCACTTCTCCATGACGAGCACAGCAAACGTGGGAGAAGCCCCAGGAATTGAGTCTCTCGCAGCCCTGCCGCTACATATTGCTGCGTTGAAAGGCAAGCATCGCCAAGCATCTGAGGGGGACACTGTACCAAGCTCTCACGCAGCTGGTGCACAGCTGTTTCAACTTTTCGCGTTGACCTCGGACCTGAGCTTGAGTTCCTCGATAGTGGCTCTGACGCAAGACGTCCGGCAGAAACTTGCCACACCAACCAAATTCGACGATTTAAGCTGGACTGATGAGCGACGAGCCAGGTTTTTCCGAAGAAAATGGCTGCGAGAGATCGAACAGGCCTTCGTCATTCCAGACAAAGCAGAACCGGTCAAGTCGTCTAGTGTTGTTCGTGTACCAACCCAGGTTGATAAGTACGACAGAATACAGTTGCGGTATTACATGCTCAAGCTAGTCCAAGAAATCAATAAAGCATACACTGGAGGAGCTGTTGAAGGGTCGATCATTCTCTCTGGCACCGAGTACTTCACAACTATTCAGGCGGCTATGAAAAGCTGGCAAGGAGACGAACATATGCCGCTGAAACCACTCTTGAGCTTCTCAAACTTGTGGCAGCCTTTCGAACTATCACAAATGGATGAAGAGCGCGACTTCAATATACAACGGCTTGTCAAATCACAACATGCGCACATTTTTGAGTGCGGAACATACGGATCGAAGCAGAGCGTCATGGATCTCTTCGAGAAAATGTCCATCAACTGGTCCGCCACCGTCCCAGCGGACTCCCTCAAGGCAAGTCAGTGGAGGTACATGGAATTGGCGCTTGAAAGAATGGCAGCTGAGGTGCACATGTCCGAAAGAGGCGTCTACATGGCGCCTCAATCAACTTTGGATCTAGCGTCCAAGTCTGGCATCAAAGACGAAACGCAAGTCGATGTTGAGAACGACTTAAACGAGAACCCCTCCTCACAGCCTCTGTCGAGCCAAATGCTCCCTACACCGTCTGCCACGCCGTCGTCCTCACGAGCTGCTTCAGAAGCTGTCGATAGCACCATGAACAGCCAGGAGGACGATGCGAGCGGGCTGGAGGACCCCGCCGTTGCTCGACTACGGATGTATCTGCCATCTATCAAATTCACGCCGCCTCCCAAATCGGGTCCCTCCCGCGTCATTTCACTCTGGCCAGAACAGCGAAATATTGATCCATCCCAGTACCAATACAGGCCTCCGGGCCAAGGTCCGGACGAAAAGGCGGAAGCAAAAAGGCAACGCCAGGAGCGCAAGGAGCACCGTCAACGGCGACGGGAAGAGAAGATGGCGCAGCTGGGCATCAAGATGGAGCGCGCCGGCGAGTCATATAGTCAGCCGTACCAGCCGACAATGATCAGATCTAGCCCGCCACTGCAGGATATTGGGAGCAGCCAGCGCCAAGCGCCGACCCAGAGTCAGAGTCAAAGCCAGAGCTTCAGTCAAGGTTTCGGCGCCTCACAAAGTATGTCACAGCCGCTCCCGGGAATGTTTGGTGGTAGACCGAGACTTAGAAAAGGAAAGGTCAAAGTCAAGAAGGAACGGCGCCCCGGATTTTGAGTGGGAAGTGTCTAGACTTTTCCCGAGTAGTGATAATAAATCTGCTCGGATTGTGAATATTACCCACTTAGTATCTTTGTCACTATAAAATGTTTTGAAAGGACACGACTCTTGTGGCACAGCCCTGGGAAGCAATTCCTCATTCAAGGATTCCGAGGGCGTTGGTTTGCTAATCCCAAAGCTCTAGAACCATGAGCACAGTAGTACTTCTCGTCAGTGCCATCATTGTTCAATCTCAGCCTGTTTCTGTGTTGCCTCATCAAGCGATGCGGCCATAACACGAAGACATGGTACAACAATGCGTTCGGTGGGAGAACGTTCCCTTTATAATCCATGTGTCCCAGAATGGAGTGGCCAACTCAGTGCAAATCGCGCTCTGGCACATCTGAAGCTTGAAGCACGGCAACGGATTGTAAAGGGATGGCAACGACGCAACGAGGAATCGGGAGCGTAACTAACAAAGATTTAACACATTCTTGTTACGTTCCTGTCCAGCTTAAAACTTGGTTTGCTGCCTGCAACACCTTTGACCCTTGAATGCTATGTACGTGGTGATAAAACGACATCATAGTTGACGTCCGCAAGCGGGGAGTCTATGCCCCCTTATACTCATACCTCAACTTCTCAAGTTCCCTCGCGGGGTCCACGCTTGCCATCACCATCTTTGCAATGATCACCACGCCATAGACAATGGCCGGTAAGTTTCCCAAGCCCAGCCAACCGAACTGATGCCTGTGGTGGTCCGCCCCATCCTCCGCACTGCCTACCCGATTCGCCAGCACCCCAGTCAAGACGAGGATGGCACACAGCCCAAAGTTCAGGTACGGCAGGTGCTTCTCCAGCGGGCTCTTAGGAACCACATAGCTGAGGCTGTTCGTCCGTCTTCTCCTCCGTCTCTGATTCAGCGTGCCCATTCCACTGGGCCCTGACCCGGAGCCGGATGCTATGGCGCTGTCTTCGTCATCATCTCTGTTGCTCGAGGGGCCGGATCGTGCCCATTCGTCCAGATACCGTATGCCTGTCTCCGTGGGTGGAAGAGTGAACAATAGGTAGGCGGTAGATGTTAGGGAGGTCAGCCCTAGGAGACCTATAAGGAGGGTTGATGGCCGGAAGAGCGCGAGGATGTAAGGGATGGACGAGAGGATGGGTAGCGCGAAGAGGAGGGTCTGGTACTGTTGATTCGTGTTTCCATTTTGCTCGACGAGAGTTTGGATTAGGCTTTCCTGTTCTAGAGTCTATGTCAGTACCCAGTGTATTTGTGTCTTCGGCTAGGATCACTCAGAACGGCTTACCTTCTTCGTCCAGGACCTCAGGCGTCCCACCGCCGTTAGAAGAGGAGTCGTCGGTGGGATAATGGAATGTGCGACGCAGGCGCGCTGTGGTCTCTTTTATGTCCATATTTGCACGACTGGAGCCCGAGGACGGATTCATGATATTCGCAAAAGATACTCCTCACGCGACAGCGGTGAGGTGGCAGTCTTTTATAATGTGAATCAGGGCTGCCTATTAGCGGGATGGAGGAGTAATACATAAGCTTTGGAGCTGCGCATGTACTGCTACCAAGTGACGTCGCAGGCGGCTGCGCGAAGCAACCGGGGGGGAGCTGCGATCCTTGTCTGATTGGCTCCAGGCTTGCATTCTTGGGGGTCTTGGGGCCCACTTGGAAGGCCTTCTTAGTGGGATGATCGACTGCTAAAGCATTCCCATCCCGGCATTGACGACTTCACGATCTTTTCGACGACCGACAAGAAGCTGTTCCACGCACAATCGCCCAAGATGTTACCGCGGAGGATATGCAGTAGACCAACTTTTCAAGTCCTAAGGTCTAATGCTTCAGGACGACCTCTCACACAACGGCGCACGCTCATCTCAGCACCGAAGCCCGGAGATGGACCTCTAATGGAGAGGAGGGCGGACAGGGAGTTACCAGGTGAGGCTCGCCGTATTTAGGGGAGCAAACAAACAAGCTTCTGGAGAATAACCTGCTGATGTGCAGTCTAGACATCGAAGCCACTACTTTCCGCTGGAGACGCACCATGCCTATATTCATTTTTCTGGTCGCCGCCTCCAGCCTGGCCATCTTCAACTACCAAAAGTCGTCGTCCCCCGTCGTCTCCGGAACTCTTTACTCGTTGCGCACCAGTGCCAAGGCTCGCGAGTACCTGGGCGACGATATATATTTCAAGCAGCAGATCCCCTGGATTTCGGGGGAGATGAATCAGCTGCATGGACGCATCAACATCAGCTTTGCGGTCAAAGGCACCAAGAACTCGGGGGTGATGCGATTCGCCAGCCACAGGCCGAGTCCGAAGGGAATGTTTGAGACGACAGAGTGGACCCTCGAGACCGCAGACGGGGTGAAAATCGATCTGTTGGAGGAGGGTGATCCGTTCAAAGGCATCCGTATGGACGTCTTGGACGACCTAGAAGACGATGAGGCCGAAACGAGAGGCTTCAGGCAGATGCAGAAGAAGTGAAGGGTCACGCTTATGGCATCAGAGCGCGAAAAGTCAGTGGACCATATCACCACGGCAGGCGACAGGAGACGAAGAAGCCAATCGTCATCTACCGGGCAAGGTCTGGCTTTGCGTGTTGGATAGACGGGAGATGCTTTGCTTCGCGATCAATTGCTGCCTCTAACAGTGGCTTGAGATGAGTGAGAAGCCTCGCGCCGGCTACGTCCAACGTATGGGATTGATACGAACTCCGAGCTTCCAACTCTGGGTTCTAAAAACTACGGGTTCTGCACAAAGCAAGTGTAGCAACTGATGAATGGGCACTACCCTTATGTTCATAGTCTTGCATAGATCATGAATAGATCATGGATGGGAATATTGTAACTGTACATGTCTCTTTTTTCTCTTCAGGCAGACTCTACAGCCTGGGGTCGATCTTCTACAAGGTCCGCCAAGATTCCTTGGCCCTCCTTCAACCCCTTCTTCAATGCCTCCTCTATCCTGCCCTCCTGTCGCAGCATCTTCAACTTCATATGCAACAACCTCGCCCGCCTTAGATCCTCCGTCGCATTCGGGAAGCGCTCGTTGACTGCCTTGTTCATCTTCTCGATGAACTCCTTTGGTGGTGGCGGCTTCTTGACTGCGTCTTGAATCATGACCACCCTGCCCTTGGGGCCTGCCACAGCACCCTTCACCACGATGATGCCCAGCTCGTTGTCCACCCTCAGCACTGCCAAATTTTGCACCGTGACCCTCTCGTTGCCCATGTTTCCCGGCATCTTCTTGCCGGGCAAGATTCTCGAACCACTGCCCTGCGACGCACCCGCGGAACCCATCGTCCTGTGATTCTTCGAGTTACCGTGACTCGCCTCCTGACCTGCAAAACCATGCCTCTTCATACCACCCTCGAAACCCATACCTCTCGAGTCCGCCCGCACATCCACCCACTGACCCTTGTGAAACCAATCCGGCATCAACTGTGCCCCCACTGGTGGCATGAGCCCCTCATCATTCCTGACTCTGAATTCAAACAAGTGTTCCTTGGGGGGCACTCCCTTGGCTTCGTAGTAGCCCAGCAGCGGCGCTGTAACATTGCCGGCCTGGCGCTCGCCGCACCCAACCTGCACGGCGCAGTAACCGTGTTTCTGGAGGTTCTTGTGCGCGACAACCTGGCATTGATCCATCTGCAGAACCGTGCAGGGCATGCGCTTGCCGTTGCGTGTGTAGTAGCCCGTCATGCCCTTCTTGATGGCGAGCACGCCTGTGCGCAGCGGCGTGTTGTGCTCCTTGCGCTTGCGCGCGGCTTCTTGGGTCGTGGTCAGCGCAGGCAGGTTCTCGCCGACATTGTACTTGTTCGAGTGCGCGACGCGTTTGGGATCGTGTTTGCGGTCGAGGGTCACCCAGCCGTTTTTCACACCACGGGTCTGTTGGAGGGAGAAAGAGGGTCGGAGGGTGATGGCGGTTGATGTGGCTGGTCGTAAAGGAAGTTGTATCGGTGCCCAGCACCGTGCTGGTAACCTGGGCGCCATAGTCGATGTGTGTGGTATCGACAATGGCCTCGTGAGGGTTGTCGATGGTGGTGGTGAAAGTGGTTGATGTTTTTGGGCTTGTGAAATTTGAGGTTGTCAGCGCCGGGAAGCTGCGCCTACCCCTGCCCATTGAAAAATTGCGGGGATCAGCACGTTGCGCGAAGTCTACAATTAACTCCCTACACAGTACACAACCGACCCCAAATTATTACCAGCGCGCTAGACTGAGCTTTTGACCAGCTGCTTTGCCAACCTCACCAGACCGTTGGTTCCAAAGGCCCAATTTGTAGCTTCTCTCGTTCTTCTTCAACATTAGACCAGCCATGGTCTACTACTTCACATCCAACGTGGTGAGTCCGGCCGCGTACGTTTACGTGGGCAAGGACAAGTACGAGAGTGCGTGAGCCGTTCGTTTGACTGAGACCGTAGGCGGGAAACTCACTGCTTATATTGTTGGGTAGACGAGGAGCTCATCAAGCACGGCTGGGAGGAAGATGTCTGGTAAGGCCGGCTGATCAAAACCACGTACCTCTAATGTTTCGTTGTTTTGCTCACAAATTCTCAGGGTACGTGATGAGCTTTCTGCACTCTGCATCATCCAAAGTTCCGTTCTGACTTTTTGGGCGTTTAGTTCCACGCAGACAAGCTCTCCAGCGCACATATATATCTGCGGCTGAGGGAGGGCGAGACCTGGGACAACATACCTGAGCCTCTCCTCACTGACCTGGCACAACTCACCAAAGCCAACTCTATCGAGGGTACGTTTGAGTCCTCGACTGAAGTCATGGGCACCTTGACTGAATGTGTGACTTTGCAGGCAACAAAAAGGATAATGTCACTGTTATCTACACACCATGGTCCAATTTGAGGAAGGATGGCAGTATGGCTGTAGGCCAGGTCAGCTTCCATGATGATAGGAAGGTCAAGAAGGTCCTGGTCAAGCAGAGGGAGAATCCCATCATAAACAGACTCAACAAAACCAAGGTCGAGAAGCACCCGGATCTAAGGCAGGAGAAGGAGGACCGGCTGCGGGAGTTAAGGAAGAAGGACACGTCCGCTCAGCAGGCACGGGTATGTCCTTCCCCCTCTCGACTGAGGCTCGGTGAACAAGTATGCTGACAATGGTTCGCAGAAAAAAGAAGAGGCCCGGCTGAAGAAGGAGAGGGAAGAGCTGAAGCGCCAGAAGGAGCATGCTTATGATTTCTTGAACGATGAGGAGGGCATGGCGGCAACCAGCAACCAGGATCGAGATGAAGACTGGGAAGATGATTTCATGTAGCCACTTTCCGCGTTCTAGTTTTGAGTATATGGACTTGCATGATGAGTACTCAAATGGGCATCAATAAGAAAGACTTATCTTGGTATGTCTGTCCTATTAGGAGACACCCTTCAACAATGTCCTTTGCGGGACCTACTGTCCCGGACCCCTTCCGCCAATGCCACTCCCCATTTGATTCACACTCGTCCCCTTCAACTTATGGTCGCTCGGATTCGCCGCTGCCTCATACAGAATATTCGCCGGCGCGCGGCCCAACTGCATCCACTCGCCCTTGAAACCCAAGTAGCTGATCCGCGTGACCTCCTCGTCCCCATCCCCAAAGTTGTCGGGTACAAATAGCGTCAGCCGCTGTACCTTGCCGAACTTGGCTCGCTTCACCTGCAAGTCTTGCACCTCAGATGTCTGACTCAACTCAAACTCTTGGTCAGGCGCACCGTCCTCGGCCGCGGCGAAGTCAATGTCGTCCCGATTTTGAAAGACTTTGAGCGTCTTGGGCGCCGAGGCGGACGGTGAAGTGCGGATGAGGATGCTATGTAGCTTGACTTGGCCAGTGAAGCTGAGGAAGCGGGGTTAGGGTTAAATCGAAGAGGAGGGAGAAGCTTCTATGCTGCTGGCGAAGAGGAGAGCTGAGCTTACGGGATGTTGATAATGAGCTGCTCGTCGCAGTCGGAAGCTAGCTCAGGCTCGACGTCTAGGCGCTCAGCCCAGGTCTTTTTCACGATCGCTTTGCCGCTGCTGTCATCGGATGCATTGAGGGTGGTGACCTCGTCAAAGTTGATGTGCTGGTATAGCGAGAATTGAAGCGCAGGCGTTATGTCGTCTGAGTGATCATGATCTTCGCCATGGTGATGATGATCATGCTCGTCGTGGCAATGAGACATCGTAAGGTAGGTTGGGCAAAAGCAAGGATTGTTTCGTTATTGTGAGGAAGCATGGACGTTACGGTTCGGGTTGCGATTTTATGTAAGTCGGTGATCGCGATGTCACTGGTTTGCCACAGAAAACCAACTCAGCTTGGCCTACAGGAGCTGGACAACAAACAAAACATTGGCCTCGTCACTACGTAGTGCAAAAGCCCTTAAGCATAAACGCCAATATGAATGGATTTTAGTGGAATGCAATGATTTTAGTTTGGTGAGGCTTCTTGTCCCTCTTGTCACTACCCCAAGCCTATCACGACGATCCACTAGTTACGCAAAATACTACAAACCTGGGTCGATCTCACGTGTATCCTCAAACAAAAGCGTCAAGGAAGGGTTTGCCGTCCTATTTCGACTCTCTTGGTTCTCGTCCGCCCTGCACTTGGATACCATTCCGTGCAATTATTGTCCATGTTTGAAAACCTCACCGAATCCCAACACGATACCACGGTAATGTTCCATTCTCAACAACTAACATCCTCTTCAAAACGTCACACGACGAATAGGTTGAGCCATAGGCACTGCCCAAAACAAAGAGTGAAATTACCATGAAAACTACTGTCCAATTCAGCTTAACCGTCGCAAGTGATTATATAAAACAGCACACCGTGTTTTTAGCAGTGAAACGTAGAACAGCTTAGTCTCCCTTCCAAATCACTCATACCTCTAGTCAGGTCTGTATATCGGTAGAGCATATGCCTTTGACTGGTAATGCGGGTTATCAGCACCGCGATTGGGAGCACTGAACATGGCTTCGTTGTCGGTAAGCGTGTCATTGATTGTAGGTGGACAAGCTGGAAGTCAACTTCAGATCTCGCCAATGGACGAGCTTCTTCCTCATGTCACCGCATGAAGCAGTGAGCATAATGAAAAAGAGTGTTTTCTTCAGACCAACAAAAATTCCCCCCAGGACGGCTCCGTAGAACAATCCAGACTGGTCAGCTCCACGATGTGCAATGCAGGCTTTCCAATCTACCATCCCTCATTCTTGATCGAGGGATGGTCAGAGAAGGTAAGTATGAAGAAAAGAAGACTAGAAACTGAAGTAAATTGGAGGTAGCGTGGACAGGTATATATAGACGCGGGTACGATGCACGGGCCCGGCGCTAGCGATCGATCACTGACCAATTGGAGTACGTATTCGCGGCAGCTCGGAAAAAACAGCGCCGAAGGCTCCGGACCCTTGCTGGTCCGTGCACGGTGGAGCACATTTTGCAGCGAGTTAGCTGGACTGCGACGATTTTGTCAATTTTTTTCTGCTCTCTGGTCAACCTTCAAGCACCCAACGCCAAAAGTCGACCAGATCACCCCGAGTCCTCACGACACAATTCACCACAATGGCCAAGGTTCAGAGCAGTACGTGCATTCAATTAATCGATAATTGTCAGGAAACATGTTGCCAGAACTTCGGAACTGACAATGCCTCGCTTCAATAGTCCACTCCTCGCGGCGCAAGTCCCGCAAGGCACACTTCGAGGCCCCCTCCAGTGTCCGCCGCAACATCATGAGCGCCCCTCTCTCCAAGGAGCTCCGTGAGAAGTACAATGTACGTCTATCGTCCGACATCTTCAGTTGGTTCTCGAGCATCAAATACTGACTAGTACCCCACAAACAGGTCCGCAGCATCCCCATCCGCAAGGACGACGAGGTCACCATTGTCCGCGGCAGCAACAAGGACAAGGAGGGCAAGGTCACTTCCGTGTACCGTCTCAAGTACGTGATCCACGTTGAGCGTGTCACCCGCGAGAAGACCTCCGGCCAGTCTGTCCCTCTCGGCATTCACCCCTCCAACGTCGTCATCACCAAGCTCAAGCTCGACAAGGACCGTGAGTCCATCCTGGAGCGCATCAAGGCCGGCCGCGAGTCCAGCGCCAAGGGCAAGACTGCTTCCAAGTAAGCGTGCTCGGTCGATAAATACCCTGACGACAAACGCACAATGAACCCGCGCCATTGGGATAGCTTGTGGGGAGGATCAGACAAGTCGAAAGGTCGACTCTTTGATGGGATACCACTTGCGCGCATGACACGTTGACGAACGGCCTCGGCGTTTTCTACACGAATTCATCGCGCATAATCTGGTCGGTCTCGGCGTAACGGAACCAAAACTGGGAAGGGATCGGTAGCAGAAGAACATCAAAATGCAAAAGTTGGAGCCTCGGTTGCTCAATGGCCATTTCACAGATTCCAGCTGCTCGTCCCGCTGCGATGTGAAATGCTCCATGGGAGGTTCTCCCGAAGCCGCTGGAAAGCTTGTTTCCTCTCCAACCCATGCGCCCTGGCTGGACAGGAGCAACGCTGGCCTGGCTTTGCTACACTGATTTGTACATCACTGACACAATAGCTCCTCAGCGTTGCAGCATGTGCCGTGTCCACTGGTTATTTCATCATGGCGGGCAAACTCACCACTGCGTCGTGCAAAAGACTGCGATTTAGTCTAAACTTCTGACATGACCACAGCAATCGCCAAGGTAAGACAGCGTAAGTCCAGCAGATTATGACAATGTACCGCCACTTAATCTCCACATCAACCTTTTCCTCATGGTTCTTGTAGGTATACGCGTGGCGAAGAGCAAACCCAGTGGAGCAACTAATGAATCACCGCTTCCGCTCTCGCCTGCAGACCTCCAACTAGGAACCTTGTTTCAATGATGTGGGGGGTTTGATGGTGAGGTACATCTCACCTACTGTAGCCGTTTTAGAAGGCACGCAAATGAATCCGGTTAGAGACATTTTGACAGCCAGATTTATCAAATGTACCCGTGAAATGAACCTGCGCTTGAGTAGAGTCCATGATGTACCTGGCTGTCGACGTTCACAATCCTTTGGGCGGCTTCCTCAACCCAAGACCAGATGGATGCTTTGACGAAGTCCTAAGCGTATCTCTCTTCGCACTTGTGTTGCCAGGACTCTACCCATCCTGCGCAAAACACAGCTCGCTAACGGCACACTTGGACCAGTATTGCCAACGCCTCAAGTTCAGCAGTGTGCGCTGAGGGATTCCTGACGAGACTCAGCTGCCACTTGAGCAAAACCATCACCACAGTATCAAGCATAATGAAATAATAGAATGTCACTACATTTGCTAAAATAAGCAGCCCTATAGTCTAGTATCAGAGGATGTGCCTTTCTGCCTATGACATACTCCCTCCAAAGTCGTGGGCAATTGAATAGAATGTGACATTCTTTTCCCGATCATCTTTTTGTCGAAATAACCAGTGATGCGAGTGGTACCCTCTCATTTGCCCAGCCTAACTTCATGCTGCCGGCGGACAAGTCGACATACCTCCATTTTGCATTGTAATTGGAATGCTTTCGTCCAGAACAAGAATTAACAGCCGTCGTCCGTATGATACCCTGGCCAAATGAAATACAACCATACGGAGAAGCGGTATTCTCCTTGTATCAATGATGTTGTCAGATAATGTGTGATGTGCAACGGCCGAGCAAGAATTGCCGACTAGTTGCGAGACATGGTAATGATGTTGCTGGATGAAGCCTGGATGGCAATGATTTGGCGGCGATGAGAACAAGCAAAATCCGCCGTAGCGAATGATGAACAATTGGACCAACGTGCCTTGACAATAATGTTATCAATCGAAATACTGTCGGGTATGCCACGACGATGGGTGCGATGCGAGTGATGTGGCAATTCAGCTGGCCCAGGCAGGTGCCTTGATCCCGACCATGTTGAGAAGTGTGTCGGAAAAACGCTCGCTAGTAGCAGGGGGACAATTCTCCGCGGTTTTCTGCGTCATGAAGGTCGAGGTGCCGTTGCAGGTGATATCAGTGTCCTTGGAAGGGGTGCTTCGGCTCGGAGAAGTGACGCTGCCAGTGAGCGAAGGGCTCAACGAGGCGGCAGCATGACCGTTAAATTGAGGGAGTACACCGTGAACGGTGGTGGAGCTGATAGTACTGGGAAGCACATCGCTGCTGGTGAGACCTCTCTTGAACATGTTCTGCCAGAGCTTGGTGCTGGATGTGAAATAATGTCAGCGTACGACAGTACCGAGGTGGATGGACAAGAAGACTTACGCATTGCCGTTGGCTCGAGGATCATGATAATCAGCACTCTTGGTCTCACTCACACCCTTCGAATGGGTCCCCTCGATATCATCCTCAGTAGATGCCTCCGCCAGAGCATCCTCGAACTCCGCGGTATGATCGTCAGCTTGGCTGTTGAAGGACCGCGTAGACATCGCAGAAGGCGTCTTGTTGTTGTTGTCAACATCTTCAGCCTTCAAGGAGCCCTCGCTAGGCGTGACCGCGCGGAATGGATCCACGTCCTTACCGCCTGGGGCAGGGAAACCATAGTCGGCCTCAGGAACCCCAATCTGTATCCGTTGTCGCCGAACGCTAGGTGATTCAGTAGGCACCATGTTCTTGACCGGCGAGGCTGGGTAGAAGTTCCTGCCGTCGTACTTAGGCAGCCCCTGGCTGACAGAGCGAGGAGCCTTGCCAAAGTATAGGTGACGGGCTTGCACCTCTTCACCCGTCAACTTTCGGCTGTACTCGTACTCAATGCGTTGGCTAGGATGGTGACTATTGACATTGCGAGGCAGAGATCCGATCAGGTAAGGCACGCCTAGGTTGTCGTGAGCTTGAGGCGACTCGCGCTGGGACACTGGGTTCGAGAGCTCGTGCGCACGTGATTGGCCCCATGGCTTTGATCCTGCCTCACGCATCCTCTCGTCAACTTCATTGAGCTGCTCCTGGGTGAGTTCCCCTCCAGT
This sequence comes from Gnomoniopsis sp. IMI 355080, assembly GCA_027946555.1. Lineage (NCBI taxonomy): Eukaryota > Fungi > Ascomycota > Sordariomycetes > Diaporthales > Gnomoniaceae > Gnomoniopsis > Gnomoniopsis sp. IMI 355080. The sequence goes on along the minus strand of JAPEVC010000285.1, from coordinate 17,624 downwards.
GTTGTCCAATTGCCACTTCTTGCTCTTGGCGATGGGGATCGTGAGAGCCGAAACGCTGGACGCCGAGCGAGGCTGAAAGACTGGCGCAAGAGCAGCGCCACTGGGAAGGGAGGACTTCTTGTTCGGGTTACTCTTCGAGAAGCGCTCTAGAGGGGCATCGTCGAAGTTGTATGAGGCAGTGCTGCTCTTGTTCGAGTTGATGCCGATCGAGTCACGAGAATGCTCTTTCTTCTTCAGCTTCAACTGTGACTGTGAGCTGTTGGTGACAGTTGTGGCCTTGCTCTCTTTGCTCTCCTCCGACTGAGACTGAGACGTCTTGGTGGACGGTGCCGCAGAGCTTCGACCTGACAACGAAATGTCCTCCTTACCCCTGTCAGATTTAGGATAGTACTTCTCCTCGTAATCAGCCTGGGCCTTGAAAACCCTCTCAAAACGCTCGATGTCATTCTGCAATAGCTGAATCTTGTTCTCCATGTCCTTCTCATCAATCTGGTGCTTGTTGAACTGCAGCTGATCCTCATGGTACTTGAGGTTGGCTCGAAGTCCATCAATCTGCTTCCGAGTGATCTGGCTTGGACGGATGGAAGAAATTGGAGGCTTCGAAGGTGGCTGAGGTGTTGACTGACGTGGAGCAGCTGGAGGAGGAGCCATGGCTCCTTGTGGTACCGGCATTCCCATATTTCCCATTGGGCCCATCATCTGGGGCATGGGCATGTGGGGGGGCATCATCAAGGGAGCGCCCGAAGCATGAGGGCCTGCGAAACCTGGAGGCGGCATTCCCATATACCCAGGGTATGGCGAGGGGAACATGGGGAACATCCATTGCTGACCGTTGAACATGAAAGGCTTGGTGTGATCAAAGTTCTCGGGTGGCGACAGCTTGACGCCAATCTTCGCAGATCCAGGCTCGGGAATCGACTTGGTATCCTTCTCCTCTGCTTTCTTGGCCTGGTTCTCCTTGAGTGAAGTCTCTTGGGTGCCAGGAGCCATAGGAGCGCTGGGTACTGGTGGCATGGGAAATGGGTAGCCCGGTGGCACCATGGGCATGGGCATACCACTCATTGGATGAATGGTTGGCATGCTAGGGTAGAATCCCGGATGAAAGAACTGCATTGGGTGAGGTATTCCCATCACCGGCAGAGGCTGCTTTGGAACAGCAGGAGCGGCAGCAACAGGGGCTGGCTCAGGTTGGGTGCCGTTGGTGATGGTCTCGCCATCCTTGGTGCGTTTGGCAGTCGGAGAGACTGGATTGCGGGTGTTCGGAACGATGCGTCCACCAGCAGTGACGCGAACATGAGTGGGAGAGACGACGGCCTTGTAGAATCGTTGAAAGCCCTCGTTTTGTTGAGCATCGGCACCAGTGGGAGCAGGCAGTGGCTCCGCGTTCGCCATCTCAGATCCACTTCGTCCACGGTACTTCCACTCCATGGGCTGGTCACCATCGGACGCCGCAGGAGCACTGACCTTGGAATTAGCACCGGGGGCGGGATTGGGCTGGACAGTCTTGGAAGCCCGCTGAACAGGCTGAGTAGATTGGATGGGCTGAATAATCTGAGCAGGAGGGGCAGGGAGAATCATCTCAGGCCTGTGGGAGCGGCGGCCGATGGTACCCTTAAACACGACCTCGTCAGAGGTTGTGGATGAGTCATCCATGGTCTTCCTGGCGCCACGCTTCAGGGAGCTGGAGTTGTAACTGCGAGAGCTGACACGAGACTTGGTGCGGAGCATCTCAGCTATCGAAAGAAAGTTAGCACGATGTGCAAGGTAGTTGGATGGGAATGCATCTGAGACTGACCAAGCTCGCTGTCGCGGAAGGCCACAGCAGCGAGAACGTTGGGGGAGGAAGCGTTCTTGAGGTCGAGCAACTCTTCGACGCTGTAGACCCTGGATCTCATCTTGACGTCGAGGTAGGCGAAGATGAGGTGAGATCGATGGGTTCTGGAGCAGTGCCAGCGAAATTGCGTGGGGTAGACGACGCCTCCAGTGGTGGCTCGAGTGGAGTAAATCAAAGAGACGACAGACAGAGCTGCTGGCAGGGCAATGGTATCCTGATAATTGTGTGATTCAATCAGTTTCTGATCCAAAAGCTGACACAATATGAAATTGGGAACTGCTTCCTCGGTGATGTGGAAGGGATTTGGATCAATGATGTTGGCTCGTGGCTTTGGTGTTTTGATCTCGACGGTGATGCAGCGCTTCGCTGTTCGAAGCAGATACTTGACCTCCACGAGGGCGGTGGCAGTCATCGGCACATCTTCTTTCTGGAGCTGCCAGAGCTCCCTGAGAAGGCTCTTGGACCGCTTACGAGGCGTCGAGGGAGACATCCTGAGAAGTATGATGACGAGGGCGAAAGACAGACGATGGAGGAGGAAAAGGGGATTGAATCAATGAAGATAAAGATAGTATTCAAAGTGACGATGGGGAAGATGCAACGAGTAAAGCATTGCAGTATAATCTGTGCTTACCGCAAAGACGGGTTGAGAACGAGATGGAATCTGCGGCAACCCTCTGATTTGTTCTTGCGGTCAGAGAAACCGTGGCGATTCCACACTCAGTTCATGGAGAAATGGTTTTGTGCTGTGGGGAACGACAGAGAGAGACTGGTGACAGTGAGTGTGTTGCAGCGACGAAGCAAACAGTATTGATACACCGTCAGATGGTTCCAATGCAGCGACGGACAAGAACAAGAACTCGGAGTCGATCAAAAAAAGAGAGACGTCAAGGTTGGTGATGTTTTGCTCGCGGGGTTGGATGGTGGTGGAGGAACAATGAATCCCACCAAGTCAGGAGCTGGGATGGAGGCAATGTTTACCAACCTCAACTGCTAATCAGGTGTGCCTTCCCTGCCATGGAGCAATGCCATCAGCAGGCACCTGTACTAGGCTGGAGCTGCTCTTGCTGTCCCTCCAATTCTACCATTCGAGCTTTCCCATTATGGAGCCTCCTCCCCCTTTTCAATATTACCAGTTGCAATCATACTCTGCCAAGCAAGGAAAGCCAGCTTGAGCTCTTTCAATGGTACCACTACTGGGACACAATGAAGCCTCGGATTTCATAGGATGCAGCTGGCTGGGAAAGAAAGCCACTTGGTTGCTCTCGCTTGCCTTTGTATTGCTCTTGGCTTCTGCAAATGTCGACCAAAGCATAGACAGAAATCGCACAAAAGAAGCCCAAGAAAGGCCCACTCACAATGATGTTGAGACAGCAGTGTCTGCCTGACTGCAGTATTCCTACAAATATCCCCAGACCCCAAGCGTCCAGTTTGCGTTCGCGTTCCTTAGAAGCCCTCCTGCACCCATGCTCTGCCTCTGTGCGACCTTCTGGTCTATCTCGCCCGGCCGCGACGCGCCGTGAATTCCCTGCTCCCTCCACTGATCCCTCTCCACCGTTGCAAGAGCAGGAACCTTCAGTGAATTCAACAGGCTCGCACCACTCCACGCGCCAAGAGACTCGATGGCCCGCAACTGCCCCTGTAACCGTGGCTTCTCGCCCTTTCTCCTTCGCATTTGCTCCTCCACTGGATCTGGCTCCGGTTGTGCATCGGAGGGCGCATCGACCCATACTCCGTCTTGCTCATGGCCTTTGACGCCGCCGCCATCTTGTCGTACCGGAGAGGCGTCCGTCGGTCCGTCATTGGCTTGTCTGCTTCCACGCCGAAGTTTTGGGTTGGTCTTATACGCTTCCGCTCCTTTGCCTCGCACGGGGTCCCATCCATGAGCCTGAATAAGATCCTTCACCTCATCAAAGATCCGCCCTCGTAGACCAAGAACGTTGGAGCAGCCGCCTGTGAAGACGATGCGTGCCATACAAATTCCCCGGACATCCAAGGGCAGCTTGAGTAGGCTGCGATATATCAGCAGCGGAAGAGGGAGCTCATTGTCATCGAAGAAGCAAGGGGCGTGTTGGGAGTCGAAGAAAGTCGTCTCAGCTGGAGTCGAGAGCTGGTCGTAGGTCATGTCGAGAGTGGTTGGTGGAGTCGTCGATTTCAGTGGAATGGATATATTAGTCGATCGAGACTCAACTGGTGGCACATTTGCTTCAGTCTCGTCTTGCTCTGTGACTGTAGGCAGACCCTCTGGCTGTTGGCGTTGTGGAACTATGGCTTTGGCATGTTTGCACCATACCAGGCGCGTGGCGACCTCTTCGCATTCCTCGAATGATACCACATGCTCGGTCTTCGAACCCTCAACCGCTGCGGCTGAGGAAGTCTGTTGGTCGCCAAGAGCAGATGCCAAAAGACTGTGCGTGTTGTCTACCAGCGCCTTGCCAGCCCGGACGCTCCGGTTACTTTGCACCTCCCTGTACTCGTACACAGCCGTGACAGTCGTCTCTTCCCAGCCCATATCCACCACCAAGGCCGACCGCACACCAGCCGCAACAGCACAAGCTACAGGCGACGCCATGAGGGAGACAGACGGCGTGTGGAACCTGCTGAAGAGGGTGTTCAGTGCCGTAGCGAGCAATGGCAACGGCGCAGCAGATGGCAGAACTGCAACAACTCTTCGCGGGCGAGAGTCGATTAAGAGATTTCTAGAAGCCAGAAGAATCAGCTAGTGATCGAGAAAGAGGCATCAACATCGTTCTCAACTCACTTGTTGAACGCCTCCCTCAGACCCCTCTCCATCCGGTCGCCCACCAGTCCCAGATCCAGCCCCCTGATGTCCGCCCTCCACAGCTCGTGCTCATCACCCCAGCCCTGCTTGCGCCAGTCATCTACATAGCCCAAGTCCCACCTCCTGAAGTCGCCCACACGCCGCGCCCCCTCAGGCTCAAAACTCACCACGCCCTTGGGCACCGCGTCGCCAGCGAAACCTACGCGCAGCTTGCGAGACCCAAACTCGATGATGACCACCTCATCCTCAGCACGCACGCTTGATGGTGAGTTATATGAGGGTGGAATTGCAGGGATTGAACGGTGCGGCGTGCGTGGGTTGTCGGCACTGGAGGACGCGGTGCCAGACGTGTTGATGGTCGGGCCTGCGCCGCCGCCACCGCGAATAGAGGACACGGCTCGGTGCGGTAGGCTCTGCCCTGGAGCTGCCATTTTGAACGGCCTCCTTGTAAGCTTGCTCTTTTTTGAAAAGCGATCCGTTAGCTGCGGATGGTCTCGGAGGACCACTTACGTGAAATTGGAGCTTTGGAACGCGGCAGTGCGACGACATTGGACGTTGGTCGGTGACCTGCCGATCCGGCTCCGTTGCGGATTGACTGTTGACAGGGGACAGGCCTTTTGCGACTGTGCAAGTTTATCTCATTCAAGAAACTTAAGCGGTGTGTTTCCAAGGTTCCTCGCTGGGCTCTTGTCTGGGAGTGAGATAATTGCCTAATTCATTGAATATTGTCTGTCTACCTGCAAGCACATCCTACATTGAACAGCTATAATTTCTGGAAAAGACCTTGTCTTTTGGGTGTCATTCACGGATGGTATCCAAGAGGCAACCAGCATTCAAGGTCTAACTCTGTAGATCTTATAAACTCTGTGACGTTTGTCCAGACAAAAGCCCTTTCTAATACACCTTATAAGTTCTGAAGTTCTATTACCTATCCTTCTCAGAGTCGAAACAAACAAGAAGACCCGTTTTATCCTTCCAGAAAGCCATTGCCAACCTTTCGATGTGCTTCTGAATGTCGTGCTCATGATATCCGCTGCCATGATGCTCAGTGCTGTCTCGAGTGAACTCGAGATCAGGAGGCATTCTTTGTCCTGAACACACCGTGCTTCTTTCCTGTGTAACAACACTGTCTCAAATCTGAGGACCTAGCAGTTTGTATAAGTGTTGCTGCAGACGGAGCCCAAATCGCCAAAGTTGACGAAGCGGTATGACTGAGTTGCCGTGGCGTTCAACTCCCAACAGCCACTTCCAGAGATAGCATCACACTCTGACTGGCAGCTACAACCATCGTCGGGAGTGTACTGTAATTGTTCTCAATCAGCTTTTATACACAGCAGCTCAGCTTTTAGCGAGTGTCAAAGAAGTTCTTCAGGATTAGACTTGCTCAAAGTCTCCTGTTGACGGGGCAAGATCACCTTGTCGCATGTTTAATATGAAAAGGTGACTAGGGTGGGCAAAGCTTACCACCAGGCCAACCAAGGGGTTTGGACCATTGCTCTTGATGTTGACCGCCTGCCGATCAGTCTCTTGTAGACAGCCTGAGTTGGAGAGATCAACCCAGACGCCGCAGTCGTTGCAAGACAAGTCGTTGCAGAACTGACCCCAGGCTGCAAATGAAATGTCGATGGTGGCGTTAGGAAAGGCACTGGAAGTATTGACAGTGGGCGACGCAGCGGTGGAAAGGGCAAGCATGCTAGGAATAGCAAGGGCCACGAGAGTGTTGTAAGCCAACATTGTGCGTCTGTAGGTGGTTTTTTTATGTAGATCGACAGGTCTCAAAGGTTGGTGGGCAAGGTGGTCTAGTGGCAAGGACTGTCTTGTCGCTGGACGACTAAATTTTGGAAGTAAGCATCCGCTGTTTTTCAATTATGATAATGGTGTATGACAGAATCTTACCAATAGTGAGATTATGGGAGTCTCCTTTGGCTGCGAGGACTTCTTCTTTAACAGAGACAGAAGGCCACCAGGAAATTTTTGTTTCGAAGCTGGATGGGAAGCCAAAAGCTGTGCGTGTAATTGCGGGGTGTACAAGGCAAAACTGAAGATTGGCAATCCACAAATGTAAGGTTATATATTGTTCTCACAAGCTTTGTGGAAATAGAACCAATTACAAACCCAGAATTTGACCAGATTCATCTCCGCGTTCTCCAAGCCTGGTGCCATATTGGCGTCAAGTTTAAATATCTATAATGGATTCGCTGAAAATTTTTGTTCGTGGTCATTGCTGCGCAATAAATTGGACTGCAATGTGTGACCCCGAGGCAGTGGATACAGGTGTCTAATCAAGTGAACAGTGAGCAGAGTGAAGCTTCATGGTGATTGACGCAAGACTGTGAAATGTCAAAAGACAATTCGTGGGTGCTCATGGAATTCTTGTGGCCGATTTTACCAACTTCAAGGGCTTCATGCTGATATCAATGGTGCAAAGATTGGCGTCTACCATGCCTATAGGCATTGTTGGACATACCATACTGTTTCTAGCATGAGTGAAGATGTCCCACCAAGTTCTGAATGCTCCTTGATTCACTGCAAGAAAACATCCGAGGTATCTAGCTGGAAGTCCTGCACCAAAGTTGCCCAATCTGGCCACTCACCTATGTCCGTGTTGAGGTCAAACTCATGCCCAGGCATGCTTCCATCAAGTCCTGCTGACGCTTTGTTGCCCTCTTCCAGGTTTTCGCGGGAGTCTATATCCAATTCACGAACACCTTCTCCGACATTTCCTGCCGGCTTCCGTATCTGCATCTTATTCCGCACAGCCTTGGCCTTTTCACGCAGCACATTCAGTACGGATAACTTCGGTCCAAAGCCAACATTGTCACCGGCACTCATCTCGTCCGCGAAGAAGGCCTCCACTGCAGCCCATGCTCTTTCGACTTGGCTGCAATCAGGCTTGACGCACAAGTGCAAAAGCACATACATTGTGACGTGATACTGCGGGTATGCCTTTTTGGTCCAGCCAAATTGTCGCAACAGTCCGTCCCGGTCGTCAGTATACATGTTGGGACCAAGAATCCCCAACGCCTCATCCAGATTATCCTCCGTCGCAAAGTCTTGATGGATACCGGCACGCTGCCGCAGTAGTATCCACTGTAGTCGTGTGACGAAGCTGAGTTTACGCAGCAGAAAGCGTGTGCAGAACAGGGTGAGTCGCTGTTGTGGGACCACTGGGTTGCAATGGATGAGCCATCGTTCAGCGTATGAGCTGGTTTCCTCAAGTATTTGTAAACGGACACTCTCGCTAGGCGGCGAACAGGGCGTCGAAGAGGCAGCTAAGGACGCAAGCTTTTGCATTGCTTTTCCAAGCGCGATGTTGATTAGAGAGAATGTCATTGGTGTCCAGCCAGGTCTCGCTGCGGGTGCATCTTTCATGCCTGGCTCGAGATCTGTGTCGTAGACGTTGGCGGGTACCTCCACATCGCACAGCAGTAAAGGACTGTTTGTATTTTCTAGGCCATAGTCTTCGCCAGCTCGACTGTCGCGACAGAGTAAGTGCCACCAAAGCCGCCGGCGAATTTCCGACTGAAAGGGGGAGAGGCCAAGTTTCTTCCCGTCACGATGGAGACCCAATGATTGGGCTATGCGAATGGCAAGACCGTTGAGAATCCAGATACCTTTACCACGATTCTGGAGCCGAAGGGCCGCCTGACACGATTTCAGCTTTGTTATGGGAAGGTTCATCGCGGTATGTCACTCACCACGTATATGGCTAGGGCATGTAGACCACTTATCGTCGGCCGGTCAAGGAAGTCTCCATGAGCAAAGGCCTGTTCAAGGCCGACTTTGAATTCCAGAAGTGCGGCATCTTTGTCCTTTCCCAGAATCAACTCGGCATCTGCAGGATCCAGTGAGACTGTTGATGCAAAGTAAATGGCGAAACATAACGCCAAGTCCTCGAAACTTGCCGCACTTGGGTTGACGATGACTGAGAAGACCTTGACCTCGTCAGTCGGGATGTGCAGAAGCTTGAGGCCCGCGCATGCCTCGACGTGCTCCTTGAAAATATTCCAGAGCCTAGCAGCCAGATGATTCGGCGGATGGAAACCTGATGGCGATATTGATGGAGAAGGAGAAGAGAGAATGCCCAAGGCGTTGTACGCAGGGGCAACCGAAGGCTTGGGACATGTTGGCTGAGGCGTCAGCACGGACTCAAGGCCTTGTTCCTATGCGCCTGTCAGAACGAGCACGTATGCTGAAGTTGAATTGGGGAGTAATAGGTACTTCGTCAATGACCCTTGATAGCAAAATCTCATTGAAATACTGGCTTGATGATCCCTTTTGAACAACAATGTCCCCTCTGGATCTGTCATCCGACGGTCCTGAGTATAGAGCGTTTTTCACCTGACCGGTAGTGGTCACAGACTCGTTCCATTGCGGACGTGGAATCGAAGAATTAGACTCTTGAGCTTTAGCTAAGGTCCTCTCGAGATCAGCGATACGTGAGGACATGTCTGCTATAATGGTCTTTTTCGGCCGTCGGACCCGAGGGCCCGCGGCCGGATATTCGCAAGGCCGGTCAGCTCGTACGCATGCCGAGCATGGCTCCTTTTTGTTGCATCGGATCTTTTTGCGATTGCAAGCATGGCACGACCGAGGAATCAGTCTGATTGCCGGGGCGTGTGCTTCGACTGGGAGTGTAGTGATACTGGTGTCTTGGGTTTGCTCCTCCCCGGACTCGGACACTGAAGATGAGCCGGGTCGGGCCCGCTGTGAAGGTACTGATGTAGGATTCATGCCGTGCTGCAGACAACTTTGGTCTCGTTCAACAGCTCGAATACTTCTCCCGAGCTTTCGGGATATTACCATGCAATAAAACCCTCTTCCGAGACTGTTTGCCAAGGAGAGAAGTGCATTACGGATTACACTTGGACTTTGAGACCGAGACTTAGTCATCCCCAGTTCTCGGCTTTTCTCCAGTACTATTTTACGCCCGAGCCCGAGAGGCGTCCAGCATCCGAAAAGGAGAAACAACACACTTGGACGGTCCGATAAAGTCATGATTCAATGTGCCTTGGGACATTGACGATGGAGCGCATCAGTAATCTCGGACAAGGGATTGTCTGCTCCGGGACTCTCTTCCCACCTCGCGAGCTAGCAGATTTCAGAATGTTGACTATTCCCATAAAGCACGTTCCACGCACATTATGGCACGTCTCTCCCCTTCTCTGCTATTCTTCTTGTGGATAAGGTAATTGGACTTTATCCTTGCGTAGAGACTGAATATCGGCGCAATAATATCAAGAAATGGAAGACAATTCTGATTTCCGTAAAGGCACGCCACCTGTCGACAGTGGAAGCGAAACCGCAGAAGTCTCTTCCCAATTGCCAGACTCCGACGCCGAAAAGGCTCCTCCTGCAAAGGCATGGGGAAGTGACGCCCCTGACGGCGGTATCACTGCATGGCTTGTCGTTGCTGGTTGCTGGTGCACCGGCTTTTGTAGCTTCGGCTGGCTGAACTGTATGATTGTCCACAGATGTTATCGTTGTACCTAGGCCCAGCTTTACTGACTGACACACGTTAGCTGTCGGTATATTCCAGGAATACTATCAGCTCCGACTCTTCCAAAACCATTATTCTGCGAGCACCATCTCATGGATACCGTCATTACAGATTTTCTTCTTGATGGGCATGGTAAGTCTGCTCCAACCCAGATCTCGTACTTGTTTTAGCTAAACACCTCTCAGGGACCGTTCGTTGGCGCATACTATGACCGGAATGGACCACGGCTACTGCTTTTAGTCGGCACCATTTTGCACGTTCTGGGAATCATGATGACCAGTCTGTGCACCCAATACTACCAGATCATTCTGGCTCAGGGTATATGCTCTGGTCTCGGGACAGCGTGCCTCTTCCAGCCCTGTAAGTCCTATCTCGCTCTAACTCGCCCGCCGTCCGCCCAAGTCACAAGGCTGACTGAACATACAGCTGTGACATGTGCTGCTGGATGGTTCAACAAAAAGCGCGGTGCAGCTTTTGGCATCATGTTCACGGGGTCCAGCCTCGGCGGCATCGTCTTTCCAATCATGGTCACACGGTTGATTAGCGAAGTCGGCTTCCCTTGGACCATGCGCATCTGCGGATTCGTCATTCTCGCACTGCTGGTCATCGCCAACTTAACCATCAAGGCTTACGTCCCTCCGACGCCGCATCCGGTCACCCCGGCTCAGTTGCTCAAGCCTCTAAAGGAGACGGACTTCCTTCTCTGCACAGCTGGCTTCTTCCTCTTCGCGTACGGCTTCTTCGTTCCTCTCAATTACCTACCGACACAAGCCCTCAGCGCAGGCATGAGTGCGTCTCTCGCGCAGTATCTGGTATCCATCTTCAACACGGGCTCTCTATTCGGGCGTCTCATTGCTGGGTTCCTCGGGGATAAGATCGGGCGTTACAATATGTACATTGTCGTTTCGTACTTTTCAGGAATCTGGGTGCTAGCAATTTGGCTGCCGGCAAATACTGAAGCCGGCATCATTGCCTTTGCTGTACTTTTCGGTGCTTTTTCCGGTGTCTTCGTCTCACTGATTACGCCTATGGTGATGGCCATCTCTCCTTTCTCAGAGCTTGGATTCCGCGTCGGTATCGTTCAGTTCGCCAATGCTGTCGCTGGATTGACTGCCAATCCCATTGCCGGCGCAATCCTTGATGGCCATGGTGGATGGACGGGTCTGAAGGTGTTTTCTGGTGTGTTTTGCATTGCTGGGACTGTCGCTGTACAAGCAGTAAGAGTCAGGCGCGCTGGTTGGAAGTTGGCTACACCTTATTGATATTAGCCTGCAAGTAAAAAGCTGAGAAAACGTGTACTTGAAGGGATGATTTGGACATGACTGCATACCTAGGTACACAAACACAACGCCGCTCACTCGATCAGGCATCTATACTAGGTGTAACGTAGTAATAAAAACTTCCCAACTCATATCACGCAAAATGCCGTTCCGCCGATGGCTGGATTGTGTCAACCGTTGGGAGTCACATTAATTTTTGGCACCCTGAGTTTGGGTTTGGCATGTACTTCAAGCTGATCATCGTGCAGATTGACTTATGAATGAGCTTTTCCAGTCGATCTGCAAGCCCTATTCCGCTGTTCTCTTCGCGCGATTTCTTCGATTCCAGGGTGACTTGAAACGATTTCTGGCTGGAGCACACTTCTACAACGACGTTTGCGATCAATTCCGAAACCGTATTGAAGTCGTGCGCCGTATGTCATTCTCCTCTGTTTAAGAATCTAGTACGGGTCGTGCTGACGGAAGAAACCATGCAGGTCAAGGTAACTCCGGAAGGAGGAGAAAGCACAGATCTCCTCGCATGCTGTAGCGGCAGGAAGTCTCACCGAATCAGGTAGTCGAGTAAGTGACTCTGCTCGTCCCTTCTTGCCTCCCCATGTATAATGCCAAGAAACCTCTGGTAGATACGTAATCAAGGTACCTTGGTAGGTATGACAACCGAGAACAAAGTTCAGCCAAGCGTGTAGGATGCTGCATGGAGTCTCAAACTGACAGGCACTGCGCCCCGACGGAAGGCTATTAGATGGATAATCTATAGAGACACATGTCTGGCCGGGTAGCAGGTATGTCAGAAGGAAGTGTGGCTGAAAGTTCCTGGATCGAAGGGGCTGACGTTGAAAATCGTCACTATGGTAACGAGGGGATCCCTGCAAATTCTGTCTCAAAACGGTAAGATGTCAATAAAGCCGTTTGCTAGCGCTCCCGTGTTTGACGACAGCCACATGCGAATGACGACGACCACACTTGCGGTGATCTTTTGACTCCTTGGCCTGATCCAATTGCTCCAGAATATCATGGCATGATCATCAGCTACTATACTTGCCCCGGACCCTAGCTCTCAACATGGGTATCAAAGGGTATGTTTACCCTTCACCCCTCATGCCGCTGTGCGCAACTGACGATGGGCACGTGAAGCATTTACAAGGAAATCGGTCCCGGAAAACGAGTGTCGCTTTGCAAATTGGCAATCGATCATCTTGAAAAGACAGGACAGCCGTTACGTGTTGCTATTGACTTCGCAATATGGTCCTTCCAGGCCCAAGCCGCCCGAGGTGCGCCCCATCTTCTATTATGTGCTTGTGCTTTGTACTGATCTTCTTGCAGGCGGCGCCAACCCAGCCATACGCACACTTTTCTACCGTCTCGTACGCCTCCTATCTCTGACCATCTCGCCAATCTTTGTCTTTGACGGGCCCAACAAACCCGCCTTCAAGCGTGGGAAACGTTCCCGCGGACCCGGCGACACCGTCTCTGTTGCCATGGCCAAGCGGCTGTTCAAGTTGTTTGGCTATGCCATTCACGACGCTCCCGGCGAGGCGGAGGCCGAGTGTGCGCTCCTTCAGCAACAGGGCGTTGTGGACGCTGTTCTCAGCGAGGATGTCGACACCATCATGTTCGGTTGCACGAGGACGCTGCGGAACTGGTCAGCGGAAGGCACTCGAGCCGCAAAGACACCTACGCACGTCTCAGTCTACGATGTTGATGAACTCAAGCAAGGAGAGACGGGCTTGGACAGAGAAGGAATGGTCCTTGTCGCACTCATGAGTGGGGGTGACTATATACCCGAGGGAGTCCCCGGTTGTGGTGTCAAAGTCGCATGTGAGGCAGCCAAAGCAGGCTTTGGCAAGCGATTATGCCGTATTAAAAGATCCGACACTGGAGCATTACAGCAATGGAGGGAGGAGCTGATGAGGGAGCTAAGGACTAATGAGAGCAAGTTCTTTCGTGTGAAGCACAAGGCCTTGACAATACCTGAGGACTTCCCTGACGTCGAGGTTCTGAGATATTACACACATCCGGTGGTGTCCCAGCCTTCGACCGTGGAGAGACTAAGGCGAGATTTTCCCTCGAAGAAGGAGATTGATATTGCCGGTCTCCGGGAATTCACAGCCGAGACTTTTGACTGGACGTTCAAAATTGGTGCCATCAAGTTCATCAAGGTTTTCGCACAAGGTCTCCTTGTTCAAGGCTTGATGGATCTCAGTAGGCAGGACGTTGAGTCTGATGACCCTGGCATACGGGAACAGGTTGAGTCCAAATTGGTCAAATCCATCAAGATGACACGAGTGCACTTCAGCACAGACGCCACCCCCGAGCTGCGAATGTCCTTCATACCTATTGATATCGTCGGGGTGGATTTAGATGCCGAAGAAGACGAGGTTGCATCGACGTACGGACGTTCCGGACTAGCACTGAACAGCGACGACGAGGGAGATGATCAGCTCGAGGACGAGGATGGACAATATAAGAACGGTCCCAGAAAGGTCTATGATCCCCACCAGCCTGACTTGGCTTGGATCCCGGAAACAGTGGCGAAACTAGGCGTGCCATTATTAGTGGAGGATTGGGAGGCGAGGCAAAGAAACAAACAACTTGCAAAAGCGAAGGGACCAGCTAGAAGGTCAAGAAAGAAGGCCTCAGATATGCCGGTTGGGGCTCTCGACAAATATGTCAGGAGCACCAAGCCTAGCAGCATTGCACCTCCTAAAGACGCTGAGATGGCTGCGATACCGCTCTCAAACTCCCAGCCCGCATCGCAACAAGTTCGAACAAAGAGGCCTACATCAACTACAAGGGATACTCTCCGTGGTGTGTTGGAGCCCACCAGACGGAAGCAGTCCGATACTTCGAAGACAAAGGGAATCGCTCCGCCATCACGGCCGTCCTTCGAAGTGAATCCCTGGTCAATCGCAAGCTCACAGACCACCCCCAAAGCGTTCAGGACCAAGCCCAACATCGAAGACAGAGGCCCACCAGATGCCATCTTCATTTCATCCAGCCCAGACGCGCCGTCGCCGCCTCCTACTACAGCCCCAGCGGCTGACAACTCCCACGAGCGGGCCTATCAGTCGTCCGTCCTTCTACCCACCGACGACAATCCTCGAAGACTTTCTTCTTTCGATGATCTCTTCAGCCTGGCGTCTAATCCAGTGCCAACAAAAAGTTCAGCGGATACGACACGCAGTCCGCGGAAGCACGACCGCAACTCAAGTGAAACGGCCAAGCCAGCAGCTAAGCGCACGCAAAGATCCAAAGTGGCGAGAGAAAACAGCCCAACTCGTAGGGCACCGAATCGTGCAGGTCGTGCAGCTCACCAAACGTCTCAACCTTCAATCAAGAGCTTCGGAAAGGTCTCGGAGGCCATGTGCAAGAATGTGGACGCGGTGCCTGCATTGGGGAAGGCATCTGGCCCGATCTTCGATGCAGGTTCAGACTCAGACTCGGGCCTCGAAGACCTGAGCAGCTTTTTAGGACGTCAATTTTCCAAGACCGCCCAGCGCTTGCAGCCTGCATCCGGGCAATCCACCCCAATCCCTATTCTGTCCCAAAATAGCACCGACGTGCCAAAGTTAAAGACAACACACTCTCTACCCATCGAAATTCCCTCCTCACCAACACCACCACCGCTACCACCAAACGCAGCAGCAGCAGTAGCGGTCTCGCCCTCGCCCTCGCCATTCACATCTGCATCTAAGATGACGCGAGTGTACATATCCCGGACAAGCGACGCGGGACTGGGGTACTTTAGAGAGGTACAAGTCACGCGAGACGAGGCGGACCGCATGATGCGGGATGAGTTGGAGAGCTCGCGCAGGGCTACTAAGCGCCATGGCGGCAGGCGGATGTGGAGGGAAAGCGAAGTGAGCATGATTGACCTCACAGGGGACGATTGAAATAAATGCCCAACGACGAGATATGAATAATAATGATACCCAATTATACTATACAATACCGTGCTTAGCAGACCTAACAAGGATCTTATTATTAAGTGGTCCTCAAGTTCATCCCATCGTGCGTTATGAATGTGACATGCTAGCGAACTTCAAAACAAGTATAAACACATCAATTTTCTGACGGGTATCCTAGGTATAATACGTCGAAGTGAGAGTAAAGTGTAGCAGCGCAGTGCAGTGCTAATAACATGTGTGTCGTAACAAAAAATCATGGTGCCGTGGTATATCGTAAACTTCAGAACAAACAATGCAAACAGAACTCAACCCAAAGAGATGATCGTAGAGGAAAGAGCCCTGAAGAGAAGACAACCACAAACCCTCCCCCCGGCCCTCCGCGCCAGCAAATCCTCCGGTGCCTCCTGACATCCAGCCCAGTACCATGCAAAGCCGATCATGCCAATGTATGTACGTAATGTGATGTATGAATACGTCGTTCTGTGTGTCTGTTGTATGAGGGAAAATTGTCATGCTTTTCGTAGAAGGTAGTCGTTTCGATCGTCGCTCTGCGCCTTGCTGACCAGCCATATTACCAAGGCAAGTCTCTCTCCGCCACCTTTGTGCAGGTCAGGTACCCAATACCCCCAACGGGGCCTCTGCCGGCAGTCAAGTCCAGCTCCAGACTACTTCCCATGATCGGCCTCACCACCTCTTTCGCCAGCGCTTTCAGCTCGTCGATCCGCTTCTCAAAACGCCGCAAATTGTCCCGGCTATACATCTCGGGCGTCAACTTTAGGAACCGTTTACATTCATCATGGCCCAAGAACCCCTGTCCTGTCGGGTTCCCTAGCGTTCGATAGGTCCTGCCTAGCGTCGACAGCGGCGGAATGGTCGGGACCTTGGACACCACCGCCGCGCTGCTCACAGGCACAAGCGCAGTAGCGTCCGCCGAGCCGGCGCGATGGCGGCCCGAGGTGCGTGGCGGGACGGACACTGCCGGTGGGGGCGTTGTATTGTCGGCGAGCCACTGGCGGAACAGGCTCACGGCGAGCCAGTCGAGGTAGCCTGTAGTGGGCGAGACGCGCTCGCCATTGCGCGTGGTCAAGTTCAGCCGAAACAGCCGGCCCTCGACACGCGCAACGTTCTCCTCCATCTCGTCTACCTTGTCCTCGATGATGTCAAGGACAGACGCCGGCAAACTCGCGCGCAGACTGCGCTCGCCGGCGGGCCACTGGCCCACGACGTGAATGAGGGCTTCTTGGAAAATGATGCGGGAGCGGGCGAGGTAGCCGAGACGGAGGTAGGAGATGGGGTATTTTGCGATTTGCTTCCAGAGGCGGGACTGGAATTGCAGCAGGTGGTGGTCTACGCGCGGGCCGACGACAGCGAGGGCATCGTATTGGTCGGCGAGGGTGAGGAGCGACTTGCACTGCACGTAGGCGTCGGCAATGTTGATGCCATCAAGGACGGGAGAGAAGTTGTACATGATGCGAAAGAGGTTGTCGTAGTCGCGCAGGATGTCCTGCTCGTCTTGGGTGGCGGGTGGGAGGTTCGCGTTCGCGGTTGGGGGCGGTGGCGGATAGGCGGTGCTCGAGGACAGAGGGAGGGCCGCTACAGAGCGAGCAAAGTCGCGCGAGTGGCTCTGTGAATGTGTATGTCTCCTTCCACTGGCGGATACAGTGCTGCTCGTGGCACTGCCGCCGAAAATGGACGTCGGGTTCGTGAGGCTCGCCATGGCGCTCTGTGTTGCTGCATTCCCTGAACTGGTGTCCTCCTTCTGTACCAGCATGGGAATATCATCGCCCATAGCACCGCAATCCAGCTCATAACGCCACCTTTTCCTCGGAACCCCGATCCTCCTCACACTCGGTGCAGCCTCGTCATCGTCCTCCCCAATCTTGGCCAGCTCGTTCCCGGCAGGTAATGCATTTGACCCGGCTACATCTACCGCCTTGCTCCACGGCTCGCTGGTGCTGGCCTCGAAGAATCCACTACACCTCGTCAAAGTGTGTCGGTGAAGCAGATAGCGATTTTCATGGCCTGAAGGGACTTTGACGACAATCTCGACATCGCCCGAGTGGCTGAACCAAGGAAACTCGTTCTGGGGTACGTAAGGGCTGGCGCCACCGGCGTAGGAGCGATTATAGTGGCGGTGATTCTCTCGATCGCGGTGGCGGCCGGAGCGGTGCCTGTGGCCTGAGGTGGAGGCGGTGCCGATGACTGATTTTGCGGCACCGCGGAGAGTGAGAAGGGTGGTTGAGCCGGAGGAGACGCCTGAGCCGCCCGAGAGGGAGGAATGGTCAGGTTGCGAGACCATGGTCGGCGGCGGGGTGGGCGGGTC